>JABFOV010005440.1:0-12045 GCA_022817685.1 Aradophagus sp. ZL-2020
TTATAGTCCAATATATCGCCGAAATAATGATGAAAACCTCAATCGTGTGTATTGTTTTGTTTCTCGAAAAAAAAATCTTAAATATAGCCCTATTTTAAGGCAAAAGATACGAAAAACCCCCTTAAGCCTATGAATTTTTCTCAAGTTTTAATTACTTTATAAGTTTTTTCTTGACTCTGTTGTATTAATTAAATAATTAAATAAATATATAAGTAAATACTCCAATTAAATATAAAATTAATATTCTATGTAGAAATTGAGGTTCGTAAAGTTAGCACTACAACTATCTCCCAATGAACTAAAAAAAAGAGCTAAAATTGTCGTTTTTTGTCGTAAATTTATTGTGGAAAAATTAAATTTGTCGCTCTCAAATATAACAGAAAGAAACGCAGTACTGCTAATTTACCGTTAACTTAGGACTACAACATTGTCCAAACGAATTGAAAAATAGCTCAATATTTGTCATTTTTTTGTTGTAAATTTGTCGTGGAAATACTAAATTTGTCGCTCTTTAACAGCCCAGTAGTGCTAATTTGTATTGTAAGTATGTATTACACATACATTACACACGCAAATATGAAATAGTTAAATAGTTGAAATATGTATAAAATAAAATATATATATAAAACGACAAATTTTGAGCTATTTTTTAGTTCATCAGGAGAAAGTTGTAATGCTAACTTTATGGACCATAGAAATTGGCAAAGGGCTCAAGCCTGGGTTACGCTAGGCGATCGTCAGCCGACCATCGGATGCCAACTAGGCTGATCGCTGGGATGAAACCACAATTTACTGTGACCCACCCGACTTTGACCGACTTTGGCTGCCTGATTTTGGCTTGGGTCAAGCATTTTTTTAATTACTGTTAAAATGTTCTAGTCTTTGTAATTTTATGAAATGTTCTAGTTTTTTTAAGTCACTACAATTTTATCTGGTATTTCAAAAACATTCTAAATAATCTTGTTTTATCTTAATATTATCACTTTATTCTACTAAATATTGTTTGTTGTTTCGAATTCATGAATATTCGGTAACGTATATTTTTATAAGTATTTATGTATTTTTTATATCTTAATTTAGTAAACTATCTATTGCTATTTTAGTTAATTTACCAATAGGTTTCCACGTGTAACATTTGATATCATGATTACCAGGTCGCAGAGGAATCGAGCATACACCGTAAGCCAAAAATAAAATTCTACTGTAACTGTCTCTGCAGAAAATTTGCAACAATAATTTTGGAGAGCCTTGAAGCGAATTAGTAGTGTAATGCAAATCGATGGGATGATCCCAAACTGGTATATTTGAATATGGATCATGACATTCTTGCGTCTGACCTTCAGCGCTTCCATTTAAAACTGTCCAATTGATTCCTGCAAAAAAGCAGAATAGGTAAGAAATGTTTCCTCAAGAAATTGTCAAAGAAATTGTTTATTCATAAACAATTCATAAATAACAGAAGTAGTAGAATATATATCTGTGGTATCATGGAGAAAAAAGTTTCAGCATTCCGAAAACGTTCAAAGAGCAAGAAGTGTGTTGTATATTGATATTATTAATTCTTAATAGAATGTTACTGAACTAGTGAAGAAAAGTAATGACAACGAATGTCAGGTTGACAGAATTCGCAGTCAGAGTTACCATTTAAAAAAGGACAAGTATCAGAACACCATGTAATTTAAATGAGCGTCCTGCCAATTTGTACTTATTTATAGTAACCTTACTCGCAGTTGCAGAACGTGCTGAAGCCGAGTTCTGTCAACCTGACATTCGTTATCATTATTTTTCATCACATCTTGCGTACGATATTTTACCTCACGAATAAGAGAAATGCTAATTTTTTACACGAGTAACGAAGCCACAAGTGAGAAAAATTATCATTTCTTCCACTGAGTGAGGTAAATTCTTGTTTTAGATCTTAATTAATTTAGCAATATTTTTCACATCTAGTTGTTGAGGTGACATCAAGGGAATCAAGAAATATATTACGCAAAATACCCATTCACAGGAAAAATATTGCTCATTCTCGACAAATGCTTTACCGTTTCTGGTAAATAGTAAGGATTGATTCCGCTCATTTGACTTTTTAAGCATTTTCTTTCTTCTTTCGTTTCGTTGAGAACAGTGGAAAACGGAAAACATGTCCAGCTAAAATAGATTTTTTCTTCAGTCCTATCCTTCTTAATAAAAGTAGGTTCCATTGTAGATTTCATAGGATTGGTGCTCTCAGTTGTTTGAAGTTCGCGTTAGGAGAATACATCTTCATTAGGTTTTTTCCCGTTTTATCTTAAACATCATTCTAAGATTTTAGTCCAACAATCAGTTTTAACTTTACGTAGCTAAGAACCTACTTTATCGTCCTACGTTAGATCATCTCCAATTATCATAAGAAGTGCATCTTTAAGTACTTTGCCATTTTTATATGGTATCTTAGATCCATTTCAACTTGTTTGAAATTTTCTACCGACATTTTGGGATCGTTATCGGAAATTACATCAGGAGTAAAATTGCTGTTAATATTTAAGACGTTATCAGTATTATCCATTTGAAAAGCAGTTCGCACATTTCTTATATTAGTTACATTGGTTGGAGCACTCGGTAATATTGTCATACGACATGTTTCGCAAATTATGCTTACTATTTATGTGTGGTGTGTCTCATGATATCTTATTAGTTTGCTCTTGTCGTGATGGTGTGTAATGTGAATTTTCATGACATCAGTTTGGAGTATTCTGAGTGATTATTACGCGAATGACGATCTGAGCGGGTACAACGTGAATGACGTGAGTGGCCAAAAGACTTTAATTTTTCGTAATTCACTTTGCGTTACAATTGATGCTATTCGTTATCCTTTCTCCACCCACAAAATAGATTACGTTTTCTGCTGATACAAGTGACAAATTTTGAAAGCTACTGTGGTGTACAAAAAAACTATACACTCTACCGAGTACAAGCGTGTTAAAATCAAGTCTTTCCTTTTTGCAAAACACGAAAGTTGAACTTTCAAAGTTATCTTTGCATTTTGAGGTTTTTAATTTATATAACTCGATGAATTTTAAACGAAAATGGACAAAACTTTTAGAACCAAAAACTTCAGTGTTTACTTTAAGACTGTAAAAAGGATTTAACTGCGAACTCTTTCTGTCAGTCCTTATTAATTGAATGGAAATGAAATGGTATCAAATTACAAAAGGGTAATCTTGTATAATCTGTGTGATGAACTTCTGGTAATATTTTCTCACAAAGGACCTACCATAGACGTTTGTCTCCTTCTTTTGTAGCTGTCAATGGAACATTTCCATGGTAAATAAAAAGCTTCCATTATTTATTACTTTTTTTATAGTCAATGGTAATTACCCATCACTTTTTTCAAACGTCAATAAAAAATGTCTTGCCTATTGTTTTTTAATCGTTAAATGGAAAGCTCTTAATATTTATTAGTTTTTTTAATCGTCCATGGAAACATTCTATTACCTTTTATTTGTTTTATTGGTCAATGGTTGTATAACATGATTCGTTATCGTATATTGTCTTTTCGCTCCTTGGGGAGAGGACAAAAGTAGAACTAATCACTTCCTCGGACAGAAAGTTGCGCTCGAGCTATGCTTTTGTATAAATCAATCATGTGATAAATCATACGAACTTACCCGTGTGAAAACTCCATTTGCAAAAAAGTCGACTTTGAGTAAAATTTTTTGCAGAAACTATTCGACCAATCACATGCAATTCCGCCATTCCCTAAACATCCTGAAAGTTTACAATTCAATAAATTATATACTCAAATTTTGACAGATGTCTTTTAATGTGATACATGTTATTTGGACACTAAAGTAACATCACCACAAGAAACAAAATATTTAATTTATTTAAATTCAATATTTAACTCGCAATTTGTATATTTGTAATTAATAGAATTTTAATTCCTTTTTTATAGAGCACAATTGTAAAGTTATAAAAAAACGATAAAATAAAAAATATAGAAATATTTATTTATTCTTGCATAGTTGTTTTGTTATTTACATTTATTATAAATATTATATTTATATTTATAATATATTATATTGATATTTTGAGCGATATTTAGTGAGAAGAAATATTTTCACAAAAAGCTTGTAACAAAATAATTTTATTATAATATAAAATATTATAAAAATATCAAAGTAATATTTTTTCGATGTCCTACCAAAATATTATTTTACGAGGACATAAAAATATAACATTTTTATCATATTATGTCATTGCAGAGAATGTATGCAATTTTAATTAATTTTTCTCAATTTAAATAATGTCATACTTTATTTGCTTTACCTTTTTTTCGTAATTTCTTGTTTATCTAATCCTTGATTTATTTACATAATTTATGTTCGCTAATTATCACCTTTCAAACTTGTCACTTAATATACTTTTAACCAAGGAGAATAAATAAAAAACACTTGTTATATTATTCCACAAAAACGATTACTTAACATGTCAAAATAAAAATGAAAGGATCAAACAAAATCAGTTTGACATCTGCTGTGACAACGGTGGAATTTGAAACGTAAACAAACAGTTCGTAAACCGTATCTAGGTTTGAGATCCAAGAGAATTTCACGCTTAAAACTTCATCTAAGTGGTCAGTCAAGATTCAGTCCATTTCAACTAGTTGCTTGACTCGTGGGATAACATTATACGTGTCCTTGTTTCTCTCGTTATATTGCGGTAAATTTAGAAAAGGCTGAAAGATGAAAGGTTCCCTCAAACGTGGTAACATTGTTTGGAAGAAAAGTTTCAGGTTTCAAATAGAGGTTATGTTTGGTCGGCTCGCCGAGTTGTCAATTGCTGTCACGTCTTGGAATTCGATTAGTAGAAAGCTGTCATGCAGATTCAACGAAATTGAAAAGAATAGTAACTATACTTGTTGAATCGTTGGACTTTGGAGGAAAAACTAGCTCTCATCATGGTTGGTTTATTATTTTTCTTAGCTATTTAATTTAACCTACCAGTGACACTTGACTGTCATTGTAATTTTTAGTCTATAAAATTGAAAAACAATAATAATAATGGTAAACAAGCGAATAAATGAAAATCACTTATGATTACGTTTAAATATTTGTCAAATTATTTACAATGACAGTGGATGTTTACGGACGGTGTGTGGATCCAGATCCAGATACTCGTTCCTAATAGTTTAGATTAGCAATCGAGATCGAATTAGAATTCGCCCATCGTCCATAAGCACCCGGTGACATAAATGGCAAATATTGGTCATTTCTTTGGTCAGTTTGATAAAATGTCACAATATTTTACCGTCTTCAACAAACAATATTACTTAATTTATTTACATATTTATACACTTATATTGATTGTCTCCATTTTTATTTATTATTGTAGTTATTTTATATTAAAAAAGAAATTTATTTATCTTAATAATAATTCTACTCAAAGATGTAATGTTTTTACTGTGTTCTTAAATAATTTATAAATAATAAAAAGATGTCATCATAAAATATAAAATTACTAAAAATATATAATTTGATTATATTTTAAATGAATTAAAACATGAAATAAGTAGGAATAAGACTTCTTTGTTTAGATAATTACTTGTTAATATTTATAAAAAGTTTTAAAAAAATACAAAGGAATTTATTATTATCATTATTATTGTTATTTTATATTATTCACTTTTTATTTAAATAATATTAAATTGAAAATGATTTATTGATGTACAAGATGCAGTCCATACATAATTATTACATATTTTATTAAATCAATATAGAAGATAGTTATATTTTTTGTTTGGTTTCAGCTGGTTCTAGTTCTGGGAGACTTGCACATTCCACACAGGTGTAGTAGTTTACCAAGCAAATTCAAAAAACTTTTAGTGCCAGGGAGAATACAGCATATTTTATGCACAGGCAATTTATGTACCAAAGAATCCTACGATTATTTAAAGACTCTGGCCAGCGATGTGCACGTCGTCAGAGGAGATTTTGATGAGGTATTTTTTATTTTCATTGTAATATTGCATTTATTATGTTTCCTTTTGTTAATTTACAGAGAAAAATGTTCATTTATGTATATAAACAACATAGCCAAGAGTCATGTAAATATTTACAAAAATGTTTATATTAAACATTTATATTTCTAGAACTAAAATCACAGAAAGGGACCATGAGAAACTAAAAACTAAGAGTAGAAAAAACTTCAAAAACCCTTTTGTTAGGAACAATTTAATTGTATCAATAGTATCATGTACTTCTCATCAAAGACACGCTAGCCTATTATTTGATTGTAATAAAAAAAGTTACTAAATTTTGTTTATTTGAATTTACTATACTTTATATTAAGTTCTAATAAATAAAATATTTATTTTAAATACAAATCTTTATTCACAGAGAAATATTTTATTTAATAAACATTGAAACAAATATAGGTTCAACAAATTTAAATTAATATATTTGTTAACTAGTTGCTACTTTCTTAGTTTGAATTTTTATAAATTAATTTGCTGTATTTAATTCTTTTAATATATTCTTACTCTTATTAACTTATATACTTGAAAAATTTCTCGTCGTTGGGAATCGAAAACCACGAATCGCGAAATCAAAAAATCAAACCCGCTACTACGGTACCGAAGCCACATTTGAGTACTAAGCTTTCAAAGTACCTAGAAGAATTGTATTATCTGTATAAAGAGTTTTTTCTTCATAGTGAGAACGTTCGCTTAAAAATTGGAATCAGAAAATGTTTTTATATTTTTTTAATTATGACTTGTTATTTTAATTAAGATTCAAGTATTATTAGATTCAAGTATTCATTTATTTAAAGTAAATAAATTTGCTTTTGATACAAATTAATTATTAGTACTTTTACATTTTTTTTTTTTAATAAATTGATTTATTTGAAATTATTAAATTATTTCTCTGATTTTATTTAAATTTAAACTTATTACATGTTATTTTTTGGGTGTATCAAAAAGTCCGCATAATTTTAATTGTATAGCAACTCAAACTCAATATGATCCAATTTAAAACAATGAAATTGTAAATATGTCCCATAGTTATTGATTCCTTACAATTTAAACTATGCTAAATTTTATTTTATAGTTAAAAAGATGACATACTTCTTGATTTAAATCATTTTATTCTAATTACATTATTTTCTATTATCTTATTTCTGATTTTAAAAATAGTTTTTGCAACTGAAAAAGTTAGCTATTTGGATATGTGGACATAAAACTGATTGATAACAATGTTTTTATAATAATATATAAATAATTGGTAATTATTCGGAATCGCTCTCATCCCCCCTCTCAACAAGGGGTGTGACTACATGTTTTCGGTGTATTTTTGGGTGTTGATTACGAATCTGAAATAAAAACTTGGTACTGTCTAATGGCTCAAAAGATAAAGGCCTTTTTACACCTTTTTTAATGTATTTTTGCATTTATTTTTCGGATTTGAAGAGACATAAATTATATATGTGTACTTATATTCTACGTTAAAAACAACACTTATTTCATATATATAACACCATTGTAACGCGTGTAATAACCATGATAATGGTTTTAACGTAGTAGTTGGATATTACGATTGATGTTGTTTCTAACGTAGAATGCAACTACACACATAAAATGCATACCACTTTGAATCTGCGAAAAGTAAATGCATAAATACATTAAAAAAAAGGTATAAAAAAGGGTTTATCTTTGGAACCATTAGAGAGCGCCAAGTTTTGATTTTAGATTCGCAATCAGCGCGATAAAATACACCGACTTTACCTTTTCTGACCCCCTGTTGGGCCGAAAAGGGGGCGATTCCTATTAATTACCAAATAATTTATATGAACATAAATTATCAATTATATAAACTATGTTTTACAGAATTTGAATTATCCAGAACAAAAGGTGGTGACAGTCGGTCAGTTTCGGATAGGTTTGACTCATGGTCACCAGGTAGTACCATGGGGTGATCCAGAATCGTTGGCAATGATCCAAAGACAACTGGACGTCGACATTCTTATCTCTGGACATACTCATAAATTTGAAGCTTATGAGCACGAAAATAAGTTTTATATTAATCCTGGTTCTGCCACTGGGGCGTATAATCCTTTGGATACGTAAGTTATAGTTATATATGAGTGTTTCTCTCAGAGTAGAGTCCCCCTTATGGAGATCCCTTTTATGAGAATTTTGTACATGTACCCTTTTAGAGACCCATTATATATGACGAGTTGAGAGCAAAAACACAGTAACACCTATTTAAAATACATGGATGTTATTTCATTGATGCTCTCAATGTGTAATGTACACTGGTAGAAAAATATTATATTTAAAATTTTCTGCATATTATATTTAAAAGTTTCTGAAAACTGTTGAAATTACATTGATGAAAACTACAAATTTTGCTTGGAACAGCTACAGTGCATTGAAATAACAATATGCTAAGGAAAAGAACAATTTAGTTGACTCATCTATGGAGTATAATTCTCCGTACTCAATTATAAATAAAGTTGGGCCAACTATATGCTAATGGTGCACACTATCACTTTCTTATTGTAGGGACCTTCATATAGAGGTATATTAAACCTTATTACAGAAAGAGATATATAGTGTGGGATTTCTTATCTCCAACGCATAGACAACACTGGGTGTGCTCATTTTTGTTTTCTAGTTTTTGACCTTTAATTTCTTTTTGGAAAAGCAATTTTTCTCCTTGTGCTAATACAGTTGTAAAAACTGTATTTGGAACGTGACTTTGACTTTGTGTCAGTTCCTTTTTGCTTAGGTTCAATATTGTTTTTGATGCCATTTTTCAGTTTTTTTGAGAATGGCTTGCTGGTTTTCAAAAATATGGCGCGCATTGGATTCTTCAAAAATTTTTGCGTTTCGGCATTAGGAAACAAAAATCGATTAACGAATATGATGATTTCATCGTTATCCTTAAATAGCCAGGAAATCATGAAGAAATCGTGACAAATATTTATCAAAAAGGAGCTCAATTGCGTAATTTTACGCTAGAATCGCGAAATATGACGCGAGAATCACTGAAAATGTTAAAAAATGTGTTCACGTTTACATTAAGCGTGTAACGCTTTCGAAAAAGGGTTACACATGTTATGGTGGATTCACAATACGGGGACGTCGGGCGGTACGTTACGTCAATGTAAATAAAATAGGACGATTGCCGGCGAACGTTCGGTCGTCGTTATTGTGAATGTGGCCTTACACGTTTCATCGCAACGTATAATACTGTTTTGTTAGCGTTACATGTTACATCGCAACATAACGTTTTTCTAAAAATATTGCGCGTTACATTGCTATGTGTAACATTTTTCGGAAATCATTGCAACACTACTTCGGAAGCGCTATATGTTACAGCGCAACGTGAACGCTTAATTAAAAGCGTTATATGTTACTGGTAACGTTTTTATCGTATATATCGGCGATAGCAATGTAACGCTGAAGTGCCGAACTCTGACTCAACACTGATTTTTAACAACAGCTGAAATATGTTTTCAAAACTGTACCAATTTCAAAACGATGTTCTGCCATCGTTAGCCCAAAATCGATATTAAAATCATTCAATTAATCAATCAATCAATATCGGGCTAATATTGGCCTAAGATCAATTTGCAACAACAGCTGAATTTTATTTGTGAATTCCAACCGATGTAAAAACAATATTCTGCCAACGTTGGCCCGATATTGGTCTCGAAAGCTTGTTGATTTGTTATTTTAATATCGGGCCAAATTGGTCCAAGGCATGCATCTGAAATTTTCCACGTTTATTAGTAAATGAAAATTAATTAGAAATAACTCAGTAATATAGGTTGAAATCAAAAGTGAAAAATTATACCTACAAAAACATGATTATATTAAAGCTTGTTCTTACAAAAATATTGTATGAAAATACCGCTGTTTTTGTTTCAAAAATTGATTTAGATTTTATTTTCGTTTAATAAAAAACGTTTGTCTTGCGATTGGCTGAAATCCATGCATTGTAACGTGGCGGCTTTTTTCCGAAATCCCATCCACGCCCTTTCGCCACGGACTTGGAATTAGTGTTAATTTTTGGCGGCTTTATCGGACTCCGCAGCCAACCAGAAGGGTCAGGATCGCCACCGGACTGAACCGGAAATCTAACAGCACAACTAGCCCTAATAAAGCTCGCGATTCCCCCAGCAAATACATGTCACACAGAGTTCCACACAATTTCACGCACACAATCTCACCCAATCATCCATACCAAATACACACTCACACACACCCACTTACCGGCACGGTATTTTCGTGAGACCCCGGAAATCGTCCCGCGTATTTACAATGACATTTTTTTTCCACGTGTAATTTATCCCACCCGTTAAGAAGTCCACGAAACTGGATAAAAATTACTACAGCCCGGCCCCAGAATCTTGGGTTAACACAGACCCTCACTGGGCAGCGGGCTTAGTACCACGAACGCCCCGATGGCCAGCTACGAAACAACTACAAACGACTTAACCCCACGCCCACTGAAATGAGGGATGATTACAATCCTTCCGGAGCAAGAACCCATCAAATTATGACGCGAAACAAACTAGTATATTACACATCAAGGCCCGAGTGTTTGTTTGGCAGCCCGAGCTCATTTCTGGTGCTGCTGCTTCTTACTCGACCCGAATTGCTTACTTTCGGCTCATGGCGTGTACGATGCTTTTTGACAGGAGTGCTTGAAATTAGCCACTTGAGGCACGCTGTCAACTTACGGCACTCGCTTCAAAACGTCAACTTACGTTTCACATAACCTGCGCTGAAAGTGACTACTTTCAAGCACGAATGTCAAAAAGGAAAATTACACGCGGCCCCGATAACGGGCTGGCCCAACAGACAAAAAAGATAATAAAATAAACAAAAACTTGTTGTTATATACAATCTTACAAACGGGGACAATCGCCCGGGCCTAGACGTGCCGGGCTGGAAACGGGAGCTCAGGTTCTCGCATGTGGTTCACGGGACCCCCTGCGCTGGTGGGCGCGCAGGCCCGGTCCTCGTAGCCACTCACATCTATCCCGTGTCGCCGGTATGATCCATCTCGGGTGACCGCTCTGATCCATCTCCTCATTTTTCAGCTTTTCCGGGCCGGCGTGTGCCGGGCGGTCCCCACTTCGCTCGCTATTCCTTTCCGCTCGCTCGCCGCCGATTTTCTTCTCTAGCGGCTAGCGCCGCGGTGTCGCTGTCCCGGGAATTAGGCCAGGCGCGGGAACTCCTTG
The DNA here is from genome assembly GCA_022817685.1 of Aradophagus sp. ZL-2020. Classification (NCBI taxonomy): domain Eukaryota; kingdom Metazoa; phylum Arthropoda; class Insecta; order Hymenoptera; family Scelionidae; genus Aradophagus; species Aradophagus sp. ZL-2020. The sequence continues at coordinate 11,233 of JABFOV010005440.1, forward strand.
AAATTGGAGACCAAGTCATGGCCAACAGTCCGCACGAGCCGACGCGGTACAGCCTGCCCTCTCACCTTGAAGGTGCTCGTGGGTGCCATGGGGTCGGGTGGGTCCTCCGCGGAAGGGCCTGTGACAACAACATGACCCCCTGCTCTCCTCCCACGTGCTCTGAATCTCGGGCGATGTAATTGGCGACGTTGTTAGCAGATATTCGGCTCGGCGGGCTGCTCACGAGCGGGTAAGTACTAGCGAGGAAGTAGTTCTCGGCGACACGCCGGGTTTTGCCTGGTACCTCGGGCGTCCCCGATAGTCCGTGGCTATTCTGGTTGTCGTCCCCCGGTGAAGCTTCCCCGTGTCTCCATTTCCCGGACACGTCGTGGCTGTCGATAACCTACAATCAAGTCCCGAAATTTTAGTACCAGATCTTACCTAACAAAAATGAAACAAAAATAACTTTTATTCAAGAATTACAATTGGGATTGTCGTAGATCGGCACGGTCATACAAGCCCGGTACATAATCCAACAAACCAAAAATATAAAATCAATCGCATTCACAATCGGTTTGATTGTGAATGCGAACATGGGTTTCATACTCTCAACTACACAGCTTCACTACAATTTCATCACACTCAATCTTCCATACTCCCACTATTACAATACTTTATAACTCACTCATCCGTCCATACTATTACCCATATTCTCACTCGAACCAACCATATCACACACTCATACTCATTGAGATGGATGTACTCACCCGCGAGGAATTTCTGAGCTCCGCTTTCCTGAAATTAAATTCATTACCGCGGGGCCCGATCTTGGCC
>JABFOV010005441.1:0-12044 GCA_022817685.1 Aradophagus sp. ZL-2020
GTATAATACATTTTAATATAACGTCCTGACATCCTCACTTTGTTATACAGTATAGCATCATTGCTAACACAGTATAATGAATTTTAATGAAACATTTCTCGCCGTGTAGGTAAGAGCCACAAGTAATACTTTATTTTGTTTATTATTCTATTGGTTTTGTTTATTACAGGAATAATATTTGATAGATATATTGACATTTTCATTTTTTTTAATGTAAGATGTTATTAAAAAAGTGTTAATTATTCAATGAAATTGTAATACAGTTGTGATAGGACGATGTTACATTTGCGATGCAGTAGCGGTGTAATTGTGATACAATAGTGACACAATTGTAATGCACTGATGACATAAAATTCCCGTGTAGCGAGTACCTAGTGATTCTTAATAATAAAAATTTATTTAGGAAATTTGAAATAGGAATTTTCTTTATTAGAATAAGTTATTTTCAAAGTGAGTTAGGAAGTTTCTTGACATAACTTTACTTTGAAATGATATAAGAAATTTCCCAATTGAACTAAGGAATTTCGGAACAAAACATTGAATCTCTTTTAATAAATTTTATAAAATTTTCTAGTTCAATTACGAAATTTCTTAATTTCTAAATAAATTTATGCCAAGAAACTTCCTAATTTACTTTGGAAATAACCTTTTCCAATTAAGGAAATTTCGATTTCAAATTTTCTAATCAAATTTTTATTAATATTAAGAATCACTAGGAACCCGCAAAACGGGTTAGATCCTTGTAACATTTTCATCACAGTGAGAGGGAAATTGGGAATGACAAGTGACGTACAAGTGCATCTCATGAGATACTGCAGTGATACCACGATTTCCCCTAACAAAGAAATCCATATAGGAACCTGCATAGGAATTTGACACAGGAACCTACATAGGAAGTTATTTGGATTCCTATATAAGAACCCATACCATCTGGGAACCTATCTGGGTTACCATATGAGTTCAATATGATCAAATAATCACCCATAAGGGAACCCAGATAGGTTCCCAGATGGTATGAGTTCTTATGTAAGAACCTGCGTAAGATCCTATGTACGTTCCTGTGTCAAAGTCCTATATAGGTTCCTGCATGGATTTTCTTGTTAGGGTATAGAAAGGATTTTTTTATTTTTACACAAACTAAAGAAAAAAGAAATATAAATAATAAAATGCTTAATGACTTCTGTTCTGTCCTTCTTTATTCTTTGATAATCAATACAACCTGTTTGTTGTCAAAAAAAACTTGTTTAACATCATCGATTTAATCCCTAACAAAAAAATCCATATAGGAACCTGCATAGGAATTTGACACAAAAACCTACATAGGAACCCAACCCCCCTACTTTAACAAGAAAATCCATGCAGGAACATATATAGGAATTTGACACAGGAATCTACATAGGAACTTACGCAGATTTTTATATAAGAACTCATAACATCTGAGAACTTATCTGGGTTCCCTTATGGGTGATTATTTGATCAAATTGAACTCGTAAGGGAACCCAGATGGTATGGGTTGCTATATAGGAACTCAAATAACTCTCTATGTAGTTTCTTGTGTCAAATTCCTATATAGGTTCCTACATGGATTTTTTTGTTAGGGTCATCACCGTAAACATAGTAAGTAAGTTCACATATGGCTACCGCTTTGACAACATTATCATCCGTAAGGAAACTCATAATAGTTATTGTCTCCCCATTGAACCAAGTGGGTTCAAATTTGGTTCAGTATCGATCAATTTCAGGTCCAGACCAATTTCAATTCCAGTTTCATGTCCGAATCTGGACCTAATATAGGCCAACACCACAAATTTTGATTTAATCTGGGCCAAATCTAGGTCTATGAAATAGACCTCTAGACGAAAGACAAAATGTCACTCGGATTTCTCTTTTTTTCCCTTCAGTAAATTTGAATATCCTTAATTTAGTCCTTATCCTTTTATGTCCTATGGAACAAACTTTATCGGACAATTATTAAAAAAACAAAAAGGGTTTTCACGAAACGTGGTCTAAGTAAATGGAAATGTAATGCAAGAACTTTTTTTTGTCTAATAATTGTCCATTAAAATTGTTCCACTGATCATAAAAAATTGAATGAACACTAATTTAAATGAGAAATGAAACCATAGAGAGAAAAGAGTGATGCATAATAGAGGTTTATTAATCAGCCATATAATGTCCTGAAGTTCATTTTCAAATGGAATGATTAGAGACTTATCTTTTATGAAGACATTATAGAGATGAGGCATATGCTGTTGACCGACTTATCACTTGGATCGTCGTCAAGTAATTTCCCGCGGATGTCTAATGTTGGACAGTGGAATCTCTGATATGACGTTTGGATGCTATCTGGAATCCAAGTACAAAATTCTAAACAAGTTTTAAAATTTCCATTCTAGAATATGAATTTAAATATTATAAGAAAAATCTTAAAATTAGAGGTCAAAATAATACACAATGTATTGAGCTGAAATTTAAATTAGTCGGAACAAAAGCGTGATATAATGAATGAACAAATTTTTAGTGTAAATTTATAATTGCGATTACAAATTTCATGAATAAGCTAAAGAGTGAAAATATTAAAAACTAAAACTAAGTGGTGATAAATGACGTGAAGCAAAAAATAATTGCGTAATTTAACAGAAAATTAAAATTTATAAAATATTATTGTAAAATTTGTAAACAAATGGTATTGCACAATATCATATAAATTTAATTAATTAAATAATTTAATTAATTTTTTATTTAATCTTTTAATTGATATAGTAAGTAAAGTCAAGAATATTCGTCACGGTTTTCCATACTAAATAAATTAAACAAATCTACTGTATTATTATTAGAGACATAGATTTTAAATTAGGACATTTACTGTAGGTCAATTGAGTACATAGTCATAAAAACTTGGTGTGTCTCAGAATCGTCGTTAATATGTTGGTATCACGATGTGAGGGCCAGTGATACCAACGTATTTTACGTTCTTAGTTAAAAAAAAGGTCACTTATAACTTCGACAAAAACTAGCTTATGCTGGTAGCCTGAGCTTACGTTGGTAAGCCTTCGGGCTACCAACTTAAAAATTAAAAAAAATATTTTGTTTGGAACCTCTTATGGAGTTTTAACAACCATGCACTCAGTATACGTATACCATGAGTAATCAGTAAAATTGTAAGAAAAAATATAATTTTACTTTTTAGCGTATGGTATAGTTTAGTGAATTGATATAATGCTAGAACTTTTTTTTTCGTGTTATTAATACATACAATATACAGCTCTAAGGTAATACCAGACAAAATCAGAAACAATCCAAGGATAAATATGATTTGAAATGCATCATTCCCGATACGTAATAACCTTGAAGAAGGATATTTGTCATTGTAATTAAGAGAAAATCATTGATAAAGTTACTTTCGCTTACTCTATCAAATTGTTATGCTCTTTTATATTAATTCGTAGAGTTTTTTGTAAGTCTTTACTTTCGTTAGTTTGTGCATTATATTTTGTGCCAAAATTTTCAAAAGTGAGTCTGAAATAATTATTTAGAAATTAATATTTAATATATGAAAAGAACTGTAAAATAAAAAGTTTCTTGAACTTCCTTTTGTTGCGAAAAATCAGTGCTTTTGATATTTTACAAGGAAACTTTCCCGAAGTTTGAATCTATTTTTCAAGTTAATTTAATCATATGAAAAACTGTAAAAACATTTTCGTACAAAAAATTGCCTCAAAAATAAAATTGATTTGTATTTTTTATTTTGAAACAAAATCTTAATTATTTTGATGAAAAACACTTGAATATCATCGATACTTTAGGATCTTTCATACAAGTTTTTCAGTATGACATACTCTTGATCTAATGTTAAATTGTTCTTTAAATGTTTGTTACATGTAAAAAAGTCCGTGTTTCTTACTGAATTACTGTAGATATTAAAAATACATGTGCACCACCAATTCCACAGATGAGAAAAAAACATAGACAATGAATAGGGGTGTATGTAATACTGATCACATAAAATACGTAATTCAATCCAGCATTGTAATGTGTTGGTATCATTGTTTCAAAATCTTTCATGCTAACAGTTTGTTTCAAAAATAACAATTTCACAATTGGTTTTATAGACGCATGTAGTATAAAAAATGGTATTGACCCAATGAATAAAACTGCAAAAAAATTTTGTTTGATTTCTATCGAAAAACCTCACATGATAAACTCAACTCAACTCACACGATAACTCACGTAAAAAATCTTGCAAGAAATCGCACAAGGAGTTACGTGAGCTCTCACGTAAAACAACATAATCATCCATAAGGAAACCCAGATAGGTTTCCAGATGCTATGAGTTCTTATATAAGAATCTGCGTAAGTTTCTATGTAGGTTCCTGTGTCAAATTCCTATATATGTTCCTGCATGGATTTTCTTGTTAGAGTAGGGGGGTTGGGTTCCTATGTAGGTTCCTGTGTCAAATTCCTATGCAGGCTCCTATATGGATTTTTTTGTTAGGGATTAAATCGATGATGTTAAACAAGTTTTTATTGACAACAAACAGGTTGCATTGATTATCAAAGAATAAAAAAGGATAGAACAGAAGTCACTAAGCATTTTATTATTTATATTTCTTTTTTCTTTAGTTTGTGTAAAAATAAAAGAATCCTTTCTATACCCTAACAAGATAATCCATGCAGGAACCTATATAGGAATTTGACACAGGAACCTACATAGGATCTTACGTAGATTCTTATATAAGAACTCATACCATCTGGGAACCTATCTGGGTTCCCTAATGGGTGATTATTTGGTCAAATTGAACTCATATGGTAACCCAGATAGGTTCGTAGATGGTATGGGTTCCTATATAGGAACCCAAATAACTTCCTACGTAGGTTCCTGTGTCAAATTCCTATGCAGATTCCTATATGGATTGGGATGGTAAAAAAACAGGGATGGTAAAATCTATAAGTTTCACCACATAAGTGGCAAAAGTATATTAGTTTACCATTTGATTTTCTCAAAGAACATTTTAAATAAAATAAATTATGAGTTATTTAAACTATTCCTTTTTCAATTTGTTATACTTAGTGTTTCTTGCGCGAGTTTTCACTTGAAAACTCATGTAAGAAATCACGTCAGAACACACAAGCGAAATTGGCAGGAGAACTCATATAATATCTTGTGTGATTTTTCATGTGATTTCTCATAAGAGTTTTCACGTGAGTTATTATGTGAGATTTCCCGACTGGTGTAATAGAAAAAATTTTACATAAAAGTAACCGAAACAAAATGGTTATCATTTTATGTTCATCAACTCAGTGAGGTAACATAAATATAATCAAGTAAAATTTACTTGTCAAATATTTGATGGCTTGTTTTGTGAATAAAATATATTTGTTATATAATGTGGCATATCTGCCTCTTATTAAAGCTTCATTGTAATGATCAATCGAGTGGATAAGAAATTTCATCTATAATTAAAAAATATTTCCAATGAGTAAGTTGCAAATTTTAGAACCTCATTTCTTTTCGTGTATTTCCGGCGTATATTTGAATGAAAAATTTTGCCAAATGAAACTGAATTGTCGGAAGTTTTGCGAATTCCTTAGCGAAGCGACCATCTGGTCGAAAGTTTTTTGCACAAAACTGTAAATAATCAAAATAGTATTTTCCGATACTAGTTTTTCGTGTGACTGAACGCACCATTGTACACCTAAGACCGTCAATTTTAATTAGTCTCGGGTCATATTACTTCACCCCAAAGTGGAAATTGTTACTACCACTCCTGCAAAAAGTGTCTAGACGGATTTCGGAAAATTTGATAAAACTCCGGGAAACCAAAAATCGAGTTTCTTTTGCCCTGGATAATCACGGAAGGAAAACTGTTACTAGTCCTCAAGAAAATTCAACAAGTGGCAAATAAATCGGGAATATCGTGCAATGTCTTCATATTGAATTTCGTAGTTTTCTTATTGTGCATATTGTATTGTGAATATTGTATTGTGAGTATTGTACTGCTCAAATGAAAGGCATTTGTAAATCTTCAAAAAGTTAAGTTAGTACTGGGATTACATCTGCACGCGAATAAAAATAACTTGTTAGTGGATTTAAGATTTTTGGAGACTTTGGCATTGCACAACTGATAATAAACTCTTTCTAAAATTTACTGCAAATTCATTTTGACATCATTTTAAATTTATGCCAAATTCAATTTTTATATACTTGTTAATATAAATAAATGTTTCTTTACTTAATATTAAGGATGTAAGAGGGAATGAAGAAATTTGAATTTCAAAATCGACGCCGAAACGATGATGTTGCTAAACAGATGAAAATGACGCAAGAATAAAAAGTATAAGAATAATTAAGAGAATAATTAAGAATCTTCTCGTCATATGCAACATATACAATTTTTTTTATTAATATTTTACGAGAATACATTCACGTTGTCTTAACGTTTCTTTCAGGTTATTGTAACCACGTCAAAAATTACAGCAAATGATTCTCAAATAGTAATGGCTCAAAAATTATAGTTTGTAAATGTTAAAATTGATAGAAATTTAATACTGATTCGTTTTGTTCCGTTTTTTACATTTTTATAAATTATTTTTGTATAATTACGAATGATACGATTTTAGCGCAAAATTTTAAAATTTAAACCTTGTCCAGTTTGTCCTCTTAATTAATCCTAGTTTCAGTTCGTTAGTTAGTCTTCCGCTGGAGTCAATCTTTATTACGAATTGAGTCGGTTTTCGAATTTGAGTCTGTTTGTCGATTTAGTTACAATTATTCAATCACCGTTATTCAGCTGTTTTATCAGTTCAGTCAATCATTTGTGCAGTTGTAATGAGGTCTAGCAATTTTGTTTCGTCTATCGTTCGTGTAATGGTAAATCGGTCCCCACCCTAGTAAAACGAAAAATACATTGTTAATACATTAACAATATATTATTTCTCAAAAATATACTAAAAATATATTGCCATTATAGTATTAATCTATTAATAGTATATTATTAGTATATTAATAGTATATTTTTAATATATGAATACTATATTATTAATATACTAATAATATAATTTTAAATTTCTGTACATTTGTATAGCTGGCAATATATTGTCAATATATTATCAATGTACTGTCATTACACTGTCAATATAATATCAATATATTGTTGAATTATTGCTGGTTTGTTTTCAATATAGTGACAATATACTGTCATGATATTAACAAAGTATCAGTATATTAACAATATACTAACAATATTTTGAATACTGAAATATATGTTTGCAGTTAGGAATATATTGTCAATAAAATAACCGTATAATGTCAATATACTAATAAATATTTCCCAGTTGCTACAAAATGTTAACATTCTGACCATAGCTTGCGATAGCTTAATGGTTAGGGTATAATGCTGTGATTCATTAGGTCGTGAGTTCGATTCCTTAGCATTTCAGTTTTTTCAAACCGATATTTGATGTTAAAATACAAATTGCAGTTAGAAATAAAATTATAAAGCGTTCTTTACAAACACATAGTAACAGAAAAAATTTTTCTTTAAAATAATAGAATTCATTTTAATATATTAACAATATACAAACACTATATTGACAATATACTATTAATATACTATTAATATATTGTTAATACACTGTTATTATATTGCGTTTGCAATATATTGTTAATACATTAACAATATATTTTTCGTTTTAGTAGGACAGTGAAAAATATTCGATTCGTTAACGACACGAAACCGATTTCTGAAGGATCCGGCACAATACACGCGATTTTACGTCCAATAGAAAACAAATGGTAACGCGCGCGACCCCCTATTGTGCCAGATCCTTGAGTCGTTAGCGAGTCGTCAGCGAGTTTTCAACGAGTCAAATATTGTATTTTTGACTGGGTATCGTTGTCGTTTAATGTTAATACGTCACAGTAGAATGTGTAATGGGATCATAATAAAATAACTGGTAAATAAAGTAAATTATCTTAGTTTCCTTTCTTTTAAAAATATTCTTTTGCATTTATACCTATAAGAGAATCATAGAATAAATTTAAGAGCGAATGAAATAGATAAGTGACGTTTAAGTCTTCACAAGGTAAGTGAAGTTAAATTTTTTTCTTTAGTCAATAAGGGTAGGAAGTCGGAACTTTTCATCTGGCGCCCAACGTGGGGCGGTCTAGTGAGAGAGAAAAAGATAGATAAAAAAAAAAATGGCCCGAGGAAGTAGAAAGGGATCAGGAGGAAAAGAAACAGAAGAGACCAAGCAGGAGAAGGGAACATAAGGTACTGATAATTTGGTACCACCACCACCTCCCATCAATATTGTGATAGAGCCAACAAGACCTGTGATTTCCGAAGAGGAGATCCTAGAAGTGAAAGGAAAATTAAAAAAGGTAGCCTCCGATTCAGAGGTGTACAAGAAAAAGAAGATGGGAACGAAAACCAAAGAATAAAGGAAGAAGTAAAAATTACTCTGGAGACACCTGGTGTGAGCACACGAGCTAGGAGGGCTACTGAAGAGACGTCCAGAATGGACAAAATAGAACAAATCTTGGAGGTGCTGAAGTCAGGAGAAATTTTTCAGAGGATAAGCCGCACAGAAAGGGAAATAGAAAGGGTGGACAAAAAAGTGGAAGAGCAGATGAAGGAAGTAAAAGTAGAGTTGACAGCTTGTCAAAAAGTGGCCAACAAGAGAATCGACGACTTGGACGACCGATTAGAAGAAAGCAGCAAGATCTTGAAAAGAATATTGGAAGAACACTGTGAACTCATAAAAGTGGCAAATGAGTTTCACAAAACCACTAAGGAACTTAAAAGAAACGTAGAATCTTTGAAAGAAACGAAAGAAACTCCAGTGTCGATAACTGAAATCAGTCGTGGTGAGCCACCAAGCTTCGATGGAAATGGACTACCAAAGAAATTTCTTGTCGACTTTGAAGGTTATGGGAGAGCAATTGATGACCGAGGCACACAGTTTGACTATCTAGTCAATATGTGCATGAAGGGAACGGCCAATGATTGGTGGAGCATGATGCAAGGCTCCATAGAAAGTTTTAAGGACTTCCGAGAGAAATTCCTGAAACATTACTGGAATGATGGAATTCAACAAAAAATTAGGAGGAACCTGGAGTTTGGGGTTTATGAAGAAGGAGGAAAGTTGAACCGAGGGGAGTATGCAATAAAAAAAATTAACTATGAAAATGACCTGGACTTCCCTTCCTCTGAAGAATGCCCGACAGATAAGAAGATTGCTAGGCCTGGTGAATTTTTACTCAAAGTTCTCCAGAAGGCATGCAGAGGAAACGGTTTCTTTTATTAGAACTGATCAAAAGTAAGGCCAGGTATAAATGGATAGAGCGCCACTAAGAGGCCTTTGAAGGAGTGAAAATGTTATTCATCGAGACAGTGATACTCAAGTACCCAGATCCAGAAAGGAGATTTTACTTGCAGACGGATGCAAGTGATAGAGCTCTGAGAGCAGTCCTCTATCAAATGGATGAAAACAATGAACACCTAGTCATATCCTTTGCAAGCAGGCATCCTTTGAGATTTCATACTTCACTACGGAGAAAGAGTTGTTAGCCATTGTGTGGGCTTTGGAAAAGTTTAGAACTTACCTGTCGGGTACGAGATTTACAATAATAACGGATCACAAAGCCCTGACTTTCTTGAAGAGGACTAGATTGGGAAATGCAAGGCTGACTCGATGGATACTATCCATGCAAGACTACAGTTTTGACATCGAGTATTGCCCTGAAAGAGAAAATGTGGTGGCTGATACCCTTAGCAGAAATTGCCCGGAGTCCAGGGAGGCAGAAATGTGTCAAGACGATCCACTGGTAATTTTCGAATTAACTAAAAAGATGTTTAAAGAAGTAGTGAAGATGATAAAAAACCTACGAGAAGAACAACAAAAGGATCCTAGGGTACAAGAACTGAGAGAAATTATAGAAGCTGGAAGTGACATCTATACCTTGGAAGGTGAAATAGTGTACAAGGCTGGTAGGGCCTGCCTATCTGAGCAGGTATTGATGCCCTTGGTCGACGAAGTCCATGAATATGGTCATTTAAGACCAAAGAAGTTGTACAAACTATTGACAGAGGATTTTCACTACCCTGGATTAGTTAAGAAAATTTGGCAAAGAGTGGCAACATGTGATTCATGCCAAAGAAACAAAGTAAGAAATCAAACTTTCTTCTCTGAGATGAAAAATTTCACTCCAAGTAAACCTGGTGAAATACTGTCCATTGATTTTTTTGGACCACTACCAATCTCAAAAGGAGGTGTGAGATACATCTTGGTGACAATTGACGCCTTCTCTAAGTTTGTGAAATTATATCCTATGAGAAGAAGCACGACTCAAAGTACAATCAAGAAACGATTATATTCTCCAATTTGGAAAACCCGAGAAAATCCTAAGTGACCAGGGAACTCAGTTCACGTCAAATGTGTGGTTACGTAAAATGAGAGAAAAAGGAATTTAGCAGGTATTCACTTCAGTCAATAACTTGTATCATTAAAGATGACCTATGCTAGAGCTATATGGTTAAATTACTGTACTTTTCTGGTCTAGTTACATTTACAGACCTAGGTCATATATGAGTCCCTATTCGGTAAGTCTACATACACGAAAATTACATTACACTTATAAAATTCGGTGTAATGTTACGCGTTCATTAATATATGACTAGTCAAAAATACGTTACTCGACGCAAAAATTGGTTTCGACACGCTGACTACTTGTCAACGACTCAATAATTGGATTCGAGTCGTTGACGAGGTAATAAGTCGCATATTTTTTACTGGGTGGCTGCCCCAAGGGAACTAGATAGTTGAAAAAAATATTGATTCAATATTGATGGCCGTGTTGATTATGTGTTAATTAAGTATTGCGGAATTATAGAAAAAATATCGTGTCAATCTGCGAATGTCCGCTCAGGTGATATCTTTTCAATACTACCGTGTTCAATATTGATCTATAACTAAACATTTTCCAATTGACTTATAAAATAATGAATTTATTTTTCGTAACCAAATGAATTAATTTAATATTTGTTTATAATATTTTATTAGATTTTAAACTTCAATAGGTTTTTATTTTATTGAATCGTGGATTTACGTTACGCAAACGTAACAATATATGATATAACATATATATTACATCATGTCGTCGATATCACTTTAATATCATTTTAATGTGATCAATAATGATTCAATGATGAACACGCTAACATTGAAACGATGTCATCTGAGCGGAAATTCGCACATTGATACGGTATTATTTCAATAATTCCGCAATACTGATTTAACATATAATCAACAAAACCGTCAATAATGAATCAATATTTTTTCGACTATCTTGTTCCCTTAAGGTACTAGATTGGTAACAATGACGTTTTAAAATAATGTAATGAACAATTATGGTGGATCTGTAAAGTTGTACCTTATATTCACAAATAATTTAGATTAATTGTATAAAGGTTTATTACACTGTGCATTTGAGTGGCGAAAAAAAATAATACACTTCCTAAGAAACCTTGAGATGAAATAAAAATTGAATTTTGAGCAATAGTTTCATAATCCTCACGATTCCGGTAAAGAAATGTCATCTGAAAAATAAATAATTACACGTATGTAATTATGATTCTAGTGAAACAATGGTGATTATTATAATTAATATAAATAATAAATTTAAAATAAATCGTGTGTCTTAAGAGCATACTTGGGCATTTTATGTTTATTTTTTTTTTATGTTAATTTTTTTTTATTTGTTAAAATTAATTTAACAAAATTTAAAAATACCACTCTTTACATTGTGAATAGTTTATTAACAAAGTACAATCATTTCTAATCAAAAGAAAGAAAAAAAACAAAAAATTTCTGTTCATTTGTTAAATTTAACGAATTAACAAATAATTTTTTGTTAATTTGTTAAATTTAACATGTTAACAAACTAATTTTTGTTAATCTGTTAAATTTAACAATTTAACAAACGAATTTTTGTTAATTAGTTAAATTTAACAATTTAACAAAAACTTATTTGTTAATTTGTT
>JABFOV010005442.1:0-12044 GCA_022817685.1 Aradophagus sp. ZL-2020
CGTCCTCGCGCAACACACTCGTGACAATGTTTGTAGCTTCAGTTGTTCTTATTTATTAGTTAAACATCGACCAACTGAAACAATATTCAATTATTTGCTGTTTTAATAAAATTAAATATTTTATTTCACAAATTATATTTTTTTATATTTTATTTTATTTTTTTGATAATAAATATTTATATATTTTTTTTTTTTTTTTTTTTTTTTTTTTTTTTTTTTTTGAATCATTGTATGATGGTTTGAAACCATTTAAAACCATGATAATTAATGTTATAATGATAAGAATAATGACAGTTAAGGGATCGACTCAGAATAATTAATCAATTTATTTTACGTTTACGTTTAAATTGTTAAAATGTTTAAAAAGCTTTAAACTATTGGGAGTGCAATAATATAAAAATCTATTGTAGGTTGTAAAACTAATGAAAACCGAAGATGGAGATTTAGTTCCCATTCCTGAAAAGTTACGCAAAACTCGTCACAAGGTACGCGACACAAAAGCCAATCCTTCAGAATTGGAACTGAACGTGGCCTTGGCACCCCCATTATCATCAAAAAGCATGAATTCAACGACGAATACGAATAGCGATGAAAGTCAGAACCAATCAAACAAAGTCATGTCGGATTTAAGTAACGAAAACTGCGGTCCTACAAAAACAGACGATCAGCAGGTGTCACAGGTACTATCCCTAGTGGATATCAATTCCGGCCAAGTCGTGACAGTCCAAGTCACCGATCGCGACTCCTCTTCGATGAACGCATTGGTTGACCAGTTTGAAGCAAATTGCAACGAGATGTTTGGATTAACAGGCTATCAAAACTTAGAATTGCAGAACGGTATTATACACATGGACAGTAATTACTGTGGCTCGGATTATTATTCGGAACTTCAAATGCTTGATAATGACGAGCCGTCACTTTTACTAGATTCAGAAGACACGAAGATCGATTCATTGCCTACAATGGAACATTATCCATCGCAGTCCCTACTGTCGTACCTAAACGTTTAAAGAAAATTCGAGTTTTCTTTAATTTTGATAATCGGGCGTAGTTTTTAAGTTTACACGAATCGTAATTTAAACTACAACTCGAGTATGCATGTATCATTTACATACTTAATTTTATTACTTAATCATGGTTCATCATTTATCAAGGGTGCATGCAGAGAATGTGCATAAGGTGACGATTGTCGTTTTTTGCATTGAACAAAGCGGTAGTACAGACATTTTTTCTTCTTTTTATATTTTACAATGCAAACATTTTCAAATATCTACACACTCTACTTATAAATGCGAGAAAAATGTTTTTTCTATTTTTAAGTTTTTTTAACATCTTAATCTTTAAATGATTGCTTCCAAAAAGTCATTTTACATTCAAATTCAGCTTTAATGCATTTTATCTGTAAATATATTTTTCTCTTATTGTTGTTTTTAGATATTGAAATTATTAAACTTTTGAATTTGTTGAACAAAGTTGAAAAACAGTTGCTATTAAACAAAATATCACTATTAAGTGACATTGTATTACACACTGAGAAAAAATTTATATCATTTTAAAATGTAAAGTATTATTTTTATTAAATAAATGAAATAAAATAGTTATATCTGCACTGAACAAATATTGTGAAAATACTAGAAATGTGCAACAACATTTATTCCTCAATAACATTGTCTTTGACTTTGGTGGCAATAATTTAAAGTAATACAGTTGAATTTTGACAAAATTAGTCGTTAAAAACAAAGTTAAAAATGGAATTTGAACTGCATTTCAATGCATCTAAATCGCGAATAAATGGAATACGAGAATATTTGTTATGAGAATACTCAGCTGAAAATCATATTTAATTCATCATATCATCAAAAAATAATGAGCAATTATTACACATGATAGAAAGTAATAATCACCGATGTTGAAATCACTATGAATAATAATACCAACAATAATTATAATAAATGTTGTCATGTAACTTCACGAAATCTTCTTTTGGATATACCTTTTTTAAACTTGTGATATTTGTGCAAAGCATAAAAAATGCAAAATAAATAGGCAACAAATGAATCGCCACTGATCGAACAAATAACAAATAAATTATTTTCTATATTTGATGATTGAAATATAAAAGTTTATGTTAATTTTATAATTACTTAATATCAAATGAGCATATTTCGTACCATGAAATTCACCTCGCACATAATTAACACAGTGTCACCTACTGAATATTCCATATGAAATAATTGCAGTCCAGAATCTGTGTACTGTGTATGTATGTATATCGTCATGGAGCAAAGGTTCAAAAATAAATAACGGTGATTTGGATATACTGACACTTGCGATACATGTCGTCGATTCGAATAAACCAAATCGCTCAAAAAGCATGTAACGTAAAACAATTTCAGTATTATGTGTCGTAGTACAAATCATGTGGATATTTTTACATATGTTTGTCTGTTAATGACAAAACACAGCGAATGCGATATAATCTATATGCGATATAATCTAAATCGAATCTAATAATATACGTGCATATATATTAAAGAGTCGATTAATTGTTTGTTGATAATTGTCAAAATGTTTCTAGAATTGTATTTTTCATGAACCTCTTGCGCATTTGCATACTGAACTTTAACAGGTGCAAGAATTTAATTATATGCAACGACTATGCCGGTACTTTTCATCATTGGTGAAATCAAAATTTGTGATAATCGCGGAGCAATCAAAATTGATTGAATTAATTAATTTTTTATTTTTCTTCTTTTTTTGAATAGAATAATATTTTTATTAGATTATAATATAATAATCATGATAGAACTTAAAAATTGTTTTGGTTATTAAGATATGTAAGTCACTAAAATATTGAAATTTTTTTTTTTTTTTTTTTTTACTTAATGGTCGATTTTGAAGTCAAATAAAGTACTGGTGACGTTGTGTTACTGTTCTCAATACGTCCGTAATTATAATATTTAAATAACATACAAAATGTTACGCACTCACGTTACAGATTATTGCAAAGAGAATAAAAGATATCTTTTATCTAATATATACAAAGTAATATAAAGATGTTTTAATTATACACTTAGATGTATAAAAAAAGAGAGACGATGTTTATTTTCTTTTTGTTTGTTTATTTAACATTCTTTTCACATATTAAGGAAGAAACCCAAAGAATAGTAACTCACATGCACAGAATTTTGAATTGTTCTTGAAACAAATAAAGATGGATGTAATTTGAATGTTGAATTTCTTAAAATAAATAACATCTATAAAGAAGGATCAGTTTGATTTAACCCGCTTTACGTCATAATTTCTTTATAATTTAAATATATTCATGTAGTATATCTAGCAATTTTATTATACATTCCAATGTTTTCAAATATGAAATATTATAACTAACATTAAATTGAACATACAAAGCCACCAGCTAATTAGAATATTCTTTAACAACTTCAACCAAGTAACATTGTTATAAGCAATAATATTTATTTAATTTTAAACATATGATTTGATATCTAGAATCTTTTTGCCCTGGTTTTATTAATTAGTCACACATGTTATGTACACTTATTATTTCGTATTTATAAAAATTGTGACAAGATTGTAAGTAGTCTAAGCAAAAATTTACATTATAAATATCTGTAGTCATTAAAACGTGATTCGATAGATTTTTAATGAAATATAATAGGACATTTACCTAAACTAAACAAACACACACACACACACACACACACACACACACACACGCACACACAGAGACAGACATATATATATAACTTCTTGTACAAGTTTGATTTATAATAAATCGCATTATAAAATAGTTGGAATGGCAGCGTTTTTGATCACATATGAATCAAAGTAGTTTGTCATCTCGATTTGAAGACAAATTCCAGTCTCAGGCAATCAATCTGTAGGCAAACAACCCTATTACCGCGATTGCAGTTCCACCAACCACGCTCCAAGCTATCTTTGACGACTTTTTTGTCATATCCTTATTTTTGCTTGATATGTCATTCTTCAGTTTATTCGTTCCCATCATTTTTCGATACAAATTCTTCTCAGATCGCGCGTCTTTTTGACTCTTTTTCTTTAAAATATCCAATTCCTGAAGAATCTTCTTGTCCTGTGGATTCACTTTCAGAGCTTGTAATAAAGTGTTGTAAGCGGCGCTGTGTTCACCTTTCTTGTGAAGTATTTTCCCTTAAAACAATAAATTTATATAATATTATGCATTAGTTAGTAGATTTTATTTTTAAGCGAAAGCGATACAATGATATAATGAATTTTTGAATTGATCAAAATAATTCTTTTCTTTAACTCAGAATGGAGTACTCTAATTATGTGAATGACTTATTGAATATCATTAAATTTTTTTAATACAAAATTTAAATACAAATACAAAATACACCGAATGTGGTGATAAATGTATTAAATATGTTGTTAAATATGTGGTTTATTCTGCCATGTATAATACCTTTTCTGAAAAGGGCTTTGTCATTATTTGGCTGACATCTTAAAACATTTTCAACGCTTTCAAGTGCAACATCATAAGCTTCGGCTTTGATTTGTGCCATCGCCAAATTATTATACACAATCATGCGATCCTCCAATAAGCTTTGTAAATCTGAATCTCTCCACGTTCCACTGATTTCCGTGTCTTCTGGTGGTGATAAATACTCCAATGCCCGACGGTAACATTGTATCGCTATTGTAGGTTCGTTGCGTTTAAACCAGTAATTTCCACGTTCTCGTTTTTTATTTCTGCAAAAATAAAATTAAAACATCGATTTTATTTACTTAAAAAGAAACAAATAATTTATTTCTATAGAATCGTGAATGCATTATGTACTTAAAGTTTTCGACGTTTATTAGCGGATAACAATATATTATGATAAATTTAAAAAATTTACCATTTATTAAAAAATTATGGTAAATTTGATTTTCATTTACTAATATACTTTAGAAACTTCAAGCATATAATACATTAATAATTCTTAATAAAAATTTTTAACTTTTGTCAATGTTGCTGTATACAATAAATTATCTCTGTATTAATATCAGAATCATAAGATTGTTCATCCCCTTGCACATTAAACTCTTCATAAATGTTAAATTTGTAAAAACAAAATATACCCAATATTTTTTCTTTGCTGAAACTTCATTGTTTCAATTTCATCTTGTTGCTTTACATCATTTAATGTTACTGTGTACAACAATTTAGCTTCAGCAGGTATGTTTAATTCTTTTCCCGATGATCCATAAGCAAATCTAGGTGCGATTTCAATCTCTGAAACTTCGCCCACGTTCATCAATGCTAAAGCCAAATCCAATCCCTAAAAATATAATTTAATTGTATTATATTACTACCTTAATCTAATTAATTATCAAAAACTTCATTACAATAGATTACAGTAGAATATTACTTGAATAAGTTCCATGTCTCCAATTTGAATCTCAAGGTCATGTACTTCTTCAACCACTGTTCCATCTTCCAACTTTCCTTTGTAAGAAACGGTACATAGTTCCAGTCTTTGAGGTCGTGTTCCATTTTTGCCTTCAGTGATGATTCTTTTCTTCAAATCACCACTGCCAAGTATATCAACCCACTCATTCTTAGGATGATCTTCAAGACTAGCTTTTGTCAATGGATCGTTGGGATCTACCTCATCAAAATTTAGCTCCTCTTTTATGAAATCTGCTTGAGTTGTTGCCATAACTTTGTCAGCCATGTTTACTTGTACATTACTTGTTTACCTTAAAACAAAATGTTAAATAAGATCAATGAAATATAAAAAAAAATTCATTTTATACGTATTTATGTATATAAACATATATTTATTGTTTTTAATTCACAAGATATTTAATGAGACATTTGAAAATGCAGTTATTTTACTTTTATTTTAAAATTTCACATTTATATTTACATTTACTATTCGTTGTATTTGTGCGGTTCAAAACATTGCCTGAACTTGTATTTTAAATCAAAAAATAATTAATTTAGAACTTTCTACTGACAAAATCGTAATTTACACGTGTTACCATAATTATGCGAGACTTGCATTAATTAAATGGAATTGCAAATTGTAGAACTTGCGAGAACAGATGATAATTCACTGGATGAATAGACATAGTCCTACTTCATTTTTATTTAAAATATAAATAAATTAAAAAGTCAACAAAATAACACAGCAAATGATGAAAAATTTTGCAATTTTATCTCAAAAATTATTTTTTGGGTATTTAATTTCACGTGATTCTTTCAATACCGCAACATATTATCTTATTGAACGTTGCTCCTTTGCCTTGTCACCTCCCCTCCTTGATTTTGTCGTTAAATTATAATTTTTTTTTTTTTTTTTTACGTTTCCTTGAAAAAAAAGAGTCGAGAAAAACCAGAAAAATGTATTTGCAAATTATCCTTTTTTTTTGACACAAAATTAATAATTGAGAAATATTTTTATATGATAAAATTAACTTACTGTCGAACGTTAAAAAATATAGAATCTAGGTTAAGTCAGATTGATGATTCTTATCGAAACATTATGAAGCACGATTTTCTGAATCGATCGAATATAATTTTCCTAGTAACATCACATAAGAGACAAGACTCACTATCTCACTATCTCTCCCAATAAAAATAAAGACAAAAACAACTAGTGGCATCTTCGAGTAATGGCGTTTTCACTTTCGAACAACTGATTGAATTAATAAAGGACAGACAATTCAGTTCACATAAGTGCATCCTTTATTAATTCAACCAGTTGTTCGATAGTGAAAAAGCAATATTTAAAGAAACTATTCATTAGAGACAAGCAATGTAGCTTACATAAGTGTGTCCTTTATTAATAATTTCTCTGAATATTATTCATAGACGCCGAAGAAGTCACTATCATCTGGTTTAGTACAAGTAGGTGACAAAACCTATCTCTCTGTAATGTATTGAAAGTGCCCTTCTTAAATGATCGCTCACTAGAGAGCGCTGACTGTGCACTGGATCACTCCTGAACATGTAAACATAATTTATTTTTATCCGTCTTAATAAAGTTGATGAAACCAAGAACTGGTGTACGAGGTTAATATAAAGCCTCATAGCCAATAAAGATAACAACAACAACAACAAAAACAACAACAACAACAACAACAAGTTGATGAAACCCTGAAGTTAGTTGCTCTGTTTGCGCAATGAAGAAAGAAGACGAGAAAGAGAGCGAGAAACAAGGGACGTATTATTGAAAAGATCGAATCGAGCAAGTAAACGCAACCATTAAGTACTGCTGATAGGAAGTCACGTTCAGGAAGCGATTGAGCTTGACACAACTATTTAAAAAATATGGTCTGAGAGCTGACACAGAGAGCCGATACTTTTAACAATTGCAAATCTTTACATTTATTCCTCTTTACTCTGACATTCAAACAAACGCCGACGAATTCTCTTCTCCAACAAACATATCATTGTTCAGACTCGGCGAACGCCAAACATGTAATATAATAATAATACCAAGTTTTTACTATCAAAAATCCTATTGAAAGACCACCTAACCTCCAAGCCAAGTAGGTATCAAAATAAGATTAAGAGCAACGTCGCTGAAGAAAAAGGTAGAAGGAAAAAGGACAAGACTCGCGACGATAGCGCCAGAATATTGTTGTTAAATCTACAAGTGTTATTAACAAAATATCCAGACCTTGGTGACCTCTAAAGATGGCCGTTGTTGTCGTCGGATTGGCGCGGGGGGCTGGTGCAGCAGCGGTCATGCAGGATTTATGCTCGCGATAATTATCGGCCTGAAATAATAGCAATGAACGCAACTAGCCTCTACGTGTCGACCTGCCGTCTAGTGTTGCAGGCCGACCTCGACGAGCCCAATTCCTGGACCGATTTGTACCGCCTGGTGCCATACCTGCGCCAAAGTTTAAGCTGTACCGTCTGCTCGAATTTGTTGATCGAGCCACACACACCGACCGAGACCAACTGCCAGCACCACGTCTGCCGAGGCTGCCGAGGCGGCCGCAAAAAACTCAAGCCCTCCTGTGGCTGGTGTAAGGACTATGACAAATACATTGAGAACGTGCAGCTGAGGATCCTGCTGCAGTGTTATAAGAAACTATGTGAGTATCTCACTGGTACGGCCGTTTATCGAACGTTGCTGCTAGCCATGGCAACTGGAAGTGCCAGTCAAAGTGCTGGACCGACGCAGCTTGGCGCTCAGAGTCTGCTCGAACTTATACAGGAAGGTACTGGATTTAAGGATGAGTTTAAGAGTAACGCAGGCTTATCCAAGTCCGCGTACAGTATTTTGCCATGTGTTTATAATACGAGCACTACATCCACACAGACACAGGCTACTGCTAATCAAACTGCAGAAACACGGGATACTAATGGTTTGTTTTGTTTGACATCAATTATTGAAGTGTTTAGTAGTTAAAGACAATTATATTAAAGGTGATTTCTTTTTTATACAAATAGTGATGTTTATTGATAAATAATATTTTTGTTATAATAAATTTGGGAACGTTAGTTGTTTAATGTAGAAAATCATGGGAATTTAAATTCGTATATTATTTACGCACAGTGCTTGTACATATTTTTGTTAAGATAATAACTATAATAGTTGTTCTACAGTGGGCACCGTAAAATTACAGTTGAAATTTTTAATTTTATCAATGAGATTGTTTTAACAAAATAACAGATATCTTTTCGGGTCAGGATTGCAAGCTAACTTTATTTTGATATAAATGTATTTGAAATTTAGTAATTGTGTTTTAATTGTTCAATAAATTATATTTGGCAGTTATTACTTTTTTATTTTTTATTATTATAGTTGAGTCGCCGGCAATAAGAACTGTGTCAAACGGTTCTTCAATATATTCAGTAATGTATGCTGGTTCTGGAAACAAGATCACCATTAAAAGAAAAGCAGCTTCAACAGAGGATACAGAACTTCTTCAAAATGATTCTGATAGAATCCAACAGAGTCCCATAGGAGGCGTTAAATGTATTCCATCGACCCATCTCTCATATGGAACACCTCAAAAAAAATCATCCAAAAGCAATAAGGTATAAATTATTTGTTCATACAAATGAATATTGGACTGTATTGTTCAAAATATATCTAAATTTTGCTCAATTTTGATCAAGAATAAAAAATCTTATTTATTATTTTAAAACTTACACACAATAGTTATTTAATAGTTAGTATCAATATATTATCTATTCACTTGGTTTCCTGTCCTTTTTCAGACTTCTGAAAGTTTCAAAAAGCCAAGATCAAGCTCAACAAGGAGCAAAAGAAAAGGATGTCGCTGTGGAAACGCAACTGCAATTCCTGGTAAACTGACATGTTGTGGACAAAGATGTCCATGTTATGTCGAGAGTAAACCATGCGTCGAGTGCCGATGTCGAGGATGTCGTAATCCACATATGGCTGATGGACTCAAAGTAATCAATAATTACGATAATGTATATATTACAGCTTTTTTTCTTCTTTATTACACCTAACTGACAACTTTTCACTCTCTTATTAATGCAATCATTTTTTATGGCTTAATATTGTAGATACGTCCCCATATACCCGAGCTCCACAATTTACAATTACAATTGTCAAATTCTTTGGACTGTGACAATCTGAGTGCAGATCCGTTAGGATCGGTTCAGGAGTGCTTATCGTCTTCGCCACCAACGATTCAGGTACTGAACGTTTACTCCACACCTCGTCTGGAAATAGATAATGTACCGCAGAATTTACCTGCTGCACTACTTGTTGGTGAAGATGCTATTGTCAGTACAGGAAGTGAGGCTGAAGATAGCGATATACAAATTGATATTTGACAAAGAGTGTAAAAGCAAATTTTTGTTTGAAGAACTGTTTTTGAAAAAAAAAAAAAAAAAAAAAAAAAAAATATTAATATGAGCGTACATTTAATATATTTTCCTTCAAGTATACATTTTGAAGGATTAAAGTACTTTTGAGTAAATTTCAGAAAATCAGTTTTTCGAGGTGTATAACGTTTGTTTAACATTGTTTGACATTGCAGCAAGAGTGTCAAATAATTTTTGTGGCATAAAGTTCCTTCTCACCTGATGTTGTCTTAATGTTTGATAAACGTTTGACGAA
Organism: Aradophagus sp. ZL-2020; assembly: GCA_022817685.1. Classification (NCBI taxonomy): domain Eukaryota; kingdom Metazoa; phylum Arthropoda; class Insecta; order Hymenoptera; family Scelionidae; genus Aradophagus; species Aradophagus sp. ZL-2020. The sequence goes on from JABFOV010005442.1 coordinate 10,104, forward strand.
AGAGATGTATAATTGTAATGTACTTTGTGAAAGGGTTGTTTTCATTTCATTTTCTTGTACATATTGAGCTCATAATTTAATACCTGATACATCATTTTTATATTTTTTATTGGGATCGGTCGAATTAGATGTGCATTTAAACATTTCAGAACAAAAGAAAAATTAAACAGTTGTTACAAATATGCGTACTGAACATTAAATTTTATCTTTAAATGACTCTAGTTTATAATTTATACAATAATCATTTTCGCACTTGTTTTAATTTTCGAATTGATTTATCATTAATTCTTAGAGTTAAACATACAAAATAATCAAGAAATATATATAAATATATAAATGTTGATACAAATGGAAGTATTCAATGAGATATTATAATGTATTAAGATTTTATTAATGACCATTTTACTTTGTAAAATTGTCAGTGAATTCCACCGGTCTCAATTATGTTTTATAAAGACTTGAAATACCTAATGTTTAGGTAAAAGTTCTGTAAATATAGTTATACGTGATATAACAATTGCGAAAGTTGTGCATTAGTTTGCCTTAAAAAACTGGTTTAAACGCATTGTATTGATACAGTTTTTCTTTTTAAAAATAAGGACATTAAAGTTCCATTATTGCATACTTTGCGCTGTATATCAATTTTTGAATCCCTGTTTACAAATCTGTAACTACATTTTTAGCACTGCACGGATTAAACAGGGCTGTGATTGTAATTTGTTTATTTACATTTGTGGCTTTAATACAGAGTATGCACTGTAATTTCATTAAAAATTAACTTTTTCATCAACATCAATCAGACCACCAACAAACCTTTTATTATCTTATTTAATATATTAAATATTAAATAGTTAAGTAATGTACTATTGTTGATTGACTGATTAAATTAGTTTAAAAAATTCCAATTTGATTTGACACACATTAAAGTAAGTTGCATAACGTCAAAGACGTTTGGCGCGAGAGGTTAAGTTGCGCGGCCGCACGACTGAGCCCTTTGCGCGAGAGACTCAGTCTTTCCGATCAATGTTTTATAATAAACCGTTGATCCGTGTAGTGCGAACGCATTTTTTTGACAAAAAATATTCATAAACACTTCAGCCATGTAGGACAAAAGAATCACCCTTCGGCTTTTTTCTCCGTGTACACTAGGCAAAGAAAAAATTTTAATAAAAATCATTAACTTTGTTATTAAGACATAATTGTCATTAAAAAAAGTGTCCAAATCATTTATAATAATTAAACGTGTAATTATTTTTATACAAAATGTAAAAAAATTGACTTTAAAATTTTTGATGCATTCACACAGAAATGTGTGAATGCATCAAAAACATTCAATTTTTTGAATGTTTTCTTTGGGTTATAACATAATTTTTTAATAATTTTCTCATTTCTTTTCGACATTTTACTAGTTTTTCTTAGAAATCGACATACTATTGGTTTATTAAAAAACGATTAACTGTTTGAAAACACAAGAAAAAAAAATCAACCATTCTTTTTTATGCCATTAACTTTAATTTCTATACCTTACTCTGTTCGTAATTTTACTTTACATACATTATTTTGTTGACGACTTTCCATCTAATTATGTGATTTCGTATTTGTATTTGATTATATTTTGTTACTTTACTGCCAATTATTCTAATTATTAACAGTAATGAACATTTAAATAAATGTGCACAAATTGCGTTATTCAAAAAAAAAAAAAAAAAAAAAAAAAAAAAAAAAAAAAAAAAAAAAAAAAAAAAAATCAAAAAAAAAAAAAAAACAAAAACGACACAAAGAAGAATGTAGTAAGAGTACAACGCCACAGGAGGTGAACAACTATACATGTCAATCACTGTCTTAAAGAAATATGCTCACACAGACAGTCGACCGTCCTGCTTCAAACATGATGCACTGTTAGTTGGAATTGTGTGCTGTGTCTGACTGATGCCACAGAGA
>JABFOV010005443.1:0-12042 GCA_022817685.1 Aradophagus sp. ZL-2020
ATGAGGCTGAAAAGAGATAGGAGAAACAGTGAAGAGAGCGCGTTGCTATGCGTAAGAGAACAGAGATGAGGTACGTTCTATGATGATTTTTTTTTTTTTAGGAGAAGACGGGAAAACAGAGGTGGAGGGGGCTCGTGGGGCCGGGGAAGTGTATAAAAGGAAGGGAAAGGGCCCGGGCATTACAAACCAACATACACGGGGGCGCGCCCCCCTTTCCCCCCCCCCCCCCCCCAACCCCAAAACTCAGCATTATTTCAATTCGCTTACTTGAAAATCGGTAACATCACGACATTTATTACTTCTCTTACACTCTTAAAACAGTATTTTTCAATTGAAATGTTGAGTCAACATGTAACAAAATTTAAATACTTTATTCTCAAAATTTAGAATTTTTAAGAGTTTATACAAGTATCAATTCGTTCACGAGAGCCGTTATTGTGTATGTATCCTGCAAAAAATAATGGTACAAGTACGAAATGCTATTAATAATAGTTTTAGTTAAAAGATTACAGATTTTGTTATTTCACTTTAAAAGGGTTCATGTGAAATGACACGAAATCAGAAACACGTGAGGAGAAAAGGACGACAAATAGAAAAAGAATATTAAATTAAATTAATTTAAATTAAATTCCCAACTACCAAATATAATGGTACTCTTTTCATCCGGTCATTTCGTCCCGTTACTTTTTGCAGAACTATCACATTACAAGTCTAGCGACTACTCTTGCAAATCCTGAGACAAGTGTTATATAATCATCGCGCGCAAACAATAGGCCCGCAGATTAACGCATTATCTGTTACAGTTGCAGAAGAGCGACCTACATCTGTTGTAACAACCTAACGACCCTCCCCCCTCCCTCCCCCAAGGTGGAAGGCACGAGACCGTAATTGACAGCTTTCTTTTTAAGTTTGTGAGGTCTTTCCCACATCGACGTCGCCTGATATTGAACGCGTTCCCGCAACAGACCGCCCACGTGTCACGTGCTTGAAATCAAGATGGTACGAGCATTACTTTGCATCTACCCAACTGACACGATTATCGAACGTCTGTATACATACGTAAATTGCAAAACATTTGTGTAAAGTGTTTATTGTTCACGCGTTAGCGCGTCGTGTTTATTGAATACAAACCGACAATTTAACTTCATTTCCCAGCGGTATCAACGGGCACCGGCAATTTTTCTCGCGAAATGCTGAAAACGATGTTACGCTGCAACGAATATCTCATTTTGAGACATTTGTCGTACCTAAGGCACAGAATGATTCTCGAATGTAAAAGAATGTTAAGACACTTTTCACGTGTTAGACACGAAAACTGTCTTAAAATGAGACACTCATTTCTGTTGTGTCAGCGTTTTACACTGAGAAAAATATTTGGTTGGATCAATCGAATTGCGATTAATTTTATCAAATAGACTTCCCAAATTACTGAATGGTATGCGCAGACGTAAAGATATAAGAAAAGAACAACATATATAGATATAAAAAGAAACCGTAAGAAAAGGGAAAAGAAAGTCATTATTGGAACCCCCACCCCCACCCTCAACCGACAGGGGGCCGCAATAGGTGACATTATTGCGCAGGTGGGTTGGTAATTGTAATTAAAGGAATATAATTTGGTTGAATCAACCAATTTTTTTTTTATCAGTGCGTCGCTTCTTATAACGGCGTCTTTCAACTATTATATTTTGTCCAGTTTGGACAAATCAACCACGTATTTTATTATAAGTAAACCATTGTAGCAGAAGTCCCCAGATAAGTAGCTTTATCGTTTTTCGACTCTCGTGCCCGGTCGGAGAAGCAGTATTATACTTTGTGATTTTTTATGCAAAATGTATCGGACCATGTACACGCACTCCCGCATACTTTTGAACTGATGGTGAGAAGAGAATCAAGGTAGACGATAGACGAAGATAGGACGATGCGATTGAGGAAATTGTATATTTTTAAGGTGACCGAACGACGCGCCATTTCCGTTGTATATACATTCTATTTTTCACAGGTGAAATATCGACTTTGTAAATATTCTGCTGTTAATAAAATAATTTAATGTTTAGCCGAACCCTGACGTAATATAGCGTGGTTGTTAGTTTTAGATTTTACTACTGAGAAAACGGTAGATTGATTGTCTTGGATGGTAAAATGGACTAGCTAAGTTATGGACTTCGGTTAAGATCTCTTATTCGTGAATCTCATAGGACAGATTCAGCGGACTTAAGAAAATATCTTGTAATAATAACTATATCGTTAATTAATATTTTTAACAATTAAATTACATAGTTGCAGCAACAATATATTCTAGTGATGGTGAACATACATTACCATTCTAGACTTAAATGTCTGTAATTTAAAATTATAAACAACTCTTATGTAACAAACCGGCAGCAGAAAATAAGTATAAAATTATTTCTCGCAGTTGTAGAAACAAGTTCAACCTGTCAAAACAATCTGAACGTGAAATTCGACTTCATATAAATGTATAGAAGTTATTGCAGAATAATATTGCGTACTGTTATGGACAGAGAGATCCAAAAATGTATAAGAAAATGATTTGTTGAAGAAAAAAACGTCGATCGTTGGAATTCACGGGAAAATGATAATGCAAAATTTTTACAATATACATAATGTCCATTGGGACGTCGTTTTCTCAGTGCGTAAATTGCTTTGGCTTGCCAGCCATTGTCACATCGCTATAATTAACACATCAAGATATTTTTTCCCTTCCACGGGGTTTGAGAAATACGATTTACATATATCTGATTTCACCTGTGAAGACTGTACTATATCCAAGCTATGCATTGGCTTTGTTCTCAAAAGGAAATGCTCGAATAATTGAGTCAGCGATGAAATCTTTAGAGCGATTGAACGAGGAGAATTAGAAACTTTTTTTTCTTTTCGGCCGATGAAAAAAGTAGTAACATTAATCGCTTGTTTTTTCCCCTCTATCACACGCAAGGTTGGACACGCAAATTAATCGAAATGGATAATAAGTGAGGTCAAAAGGAGCTCTACATTGAAACTCGAAGTATAATTTTTCTGTCGCAACAAGTCGATGTGTTTGTAGATTCAACAACATTTTGGCAACACCTAAGGGGGAAAATTATAAACTTCAACGCTTTAACAAACAAAAAACCTCTACGTACATACATCGATGTTAGACGTAAGACAGAAAAGTCTATTTTTTATGTATAATGAGTTCCTCAGAGTTCAATTCACGTTGAAAATATGTGTATAATACAAATCCTAGATACCAGATTCTAATAGAGCATTTAGATGATACGTTTAGATTGTAATTATAGATATTTTTCATTGCTGTAATGTGCGACTTATTATTTATTTATTTAAATAAATTTATTTATTTCCATAGAAGAAACGTTTCATTGAGTTGTATTCTTGGACTGAGCGTTTCCTGTGATTTTAATTCATTTTTCAATCACATGAAACCTGATTAATAATAAATTGCGTTTCAAACAAGAGAGTCTTTATTTGATACCTATTCGCGTATCTTTTCTTTCTTTCTTTTTTTTTTTTTTTTTTTTACCGAAAAAAACAAGGTTTAAATGTGATAGAATCAATTGGAAAATTGTGCGGAAATACTTTGGATTTGCGGACGAATTTCAATTAAACGAATAATTTGAAGTTTAAATTTGCAACAATTATTTAGCCAGATATTAATTAAATACTCTGTACAGAATTTTAAGTTTGGCAATTACAATGTTCGTAACATTACAGATGTAATACTATATTTTAACAATTCATTCCTCAATATAAATCAACTTTTAATTGAATTCCGTTTCGTGTTAACAACATTCCTTTGATTAACAGGTAATTGATTCCAGTTAAAGTTTTAATTCATATGCGAATGATTAATAATCAATATATAATAAGCAAACAGTGTAAAATTTCTCGCTAGCTACTAATAAAAATGCACGTTTTTATATTAATGTTTTATTCTTTAAATGTAATACGCTCTCATAAACGAATTGCCCTTGAATGTAATTAACATAAAAATTATAAATAATATCAAATTAAGAATTTTACAATTAATATCTAACAAAATAGGTTTATTTATAGTATGATTTTACAACATTATAATAAAATCATCGCATTTGTGATAATTTTTGTCATAATTTGTCATAATTTGTCATAAATTTGTCATAATTATGAAAATCCTAAAGTTTACGATCATAATGGCATACAATGTCGATGAATATTTTTATCAAAAAATATGATCACAACATTTCCGCAGGTAAAATGAAGAAACAAGCATAAAATATTTTGAAAAGTCAACATGCTAACGCAAGCTTCATTAAGTTAATCAAACCTTTCGAACAATATTCTTGAGATTGTTCTATATCATCTTGACGCCGACAGTTTGAAGAACGTAAATGTAAAGAAATGAACGTTTGTACATCCAATTTTATGATTCTACATTTTTTAACGTAACAGTAACAAATTATAAGTTACTTCCGTAAATTCAATTACAAAATAACTAATTAAGATGAAGAAACTGAGAAAAACAATTTCGAAGAAAGTCGACCTGAATAATCAATCGTATAAATAAAAGTGCATTCAGAACTTATGAGGATTTTAAAATGCAACAAAGATCATCAGTTAATGTGACCATAATATACATATTTATTTTCAAACATCAAATTTACAAATTTACATTCACTTATAAACAGGATTTAGTAACAAGTTCTTCTCTTGCCACTGTACATCAAACTATGCCGTCAGCATAACTTTCTTATGCGAATTTTATCTACTACATGTCAGTAAAATGTGAAAGTTTTTGAATTTCAACCTGTCAAGTGTGGTTAAAATTAAAAAGAGCTGCAGAATTACTGAAATGTGGAAAGTCGCTTGAATTCAAATCATCACTGCAGCATTTTTGCCACTCCACAATAGAAATAATATAATTTACGATTTAATGTAACAAATGCAACAAAGATTAAAGTAAAATAGCGGTATGATATAGAGTAATTTGTGAAATCAAAGTGTACAAAATAAAAATTTATTTATTTCAGTCAGTTATTTAAAACTTCAATCTGTTTCTACTTTTAAAAATTGCGAATAATTGAAATTTAATCATGAGTGTTTTATATTTACATCATTATTCGCGTATCTGACATTCTTGAAGAGTTTTTTAAGTAAATTTTTTGACGCCATTTCATAATGAAATTTTAAAAAAAAATTCAAAATAAATAAATTTCTTATACGTTTTTTTTTTCTTTTTTTTTTCGAAACTAAAATTTTGTTTTCTAACTAGGCCAATAAATGGCATAAAATTTGTTAGTATGTGTATTGTATTTCGTAAAATGCGTTGATCTGCAGGTAGATTGAAAGTGTAATGAAAAATATTCCACAGAAAGTCATGTTACGACGTACAGCGCACATATGACTAACGTCAATACTCGCACTAGGTAACAGTAATTCAATATCGCCAGACAAGTACCACATAAAATGTTCGAGTCCTACCGAAAAAGACAAGTGAATGAAATTTTTCCTACCCAGCATGAGTTTAAGTTATGAGCTTGCGGACTTGAGAATATATGTATGCATTTATGAAAATAATGTAAGGCGAAATTTACTGTCAGTTATGTCAAATGAAAGACTGCGATGGTTAACATTTCTTCACGTCAATATCACGGTTAAAACAAAAATAATGAAAAAGCCGAAAAAAATATAAAAGTAATAATAATAATAAATGAAAAAGAGGTATTTTTGCCCCTTTACACCTAAAAATGATAATGTCAAATGAACAATTCGTAATAATAAACAAATTATTTTAAACCCGTTAATTTTGACTCTAATTATAACTTACAATGTACGAAGAATACAATTATTTGATTGGAAAAGGTATCTTTTACATTTCCATAATCTTTTTTATTGCGTATCATTTTGTTGGAAACTCAGAATAAAGGTCTGAAATGAAGGAAACCTTTGTCGCGTTTTAAAGGCATATTTATTTCAATTTTGCAGTAATAACGAGAACGTTTGAAGAAAAGGCGAAAAAGGTATCACGTTTCAGCAGCGAAATGCTGATCAATAGTGCAAGCATTAACGTTAATCAATATTATTTCATTTGTATCTAATCTCGAGTTCTATTTGTGCCGATTATGAATCGAGAGAGATTATGTGGTTTGTGCATTGTTTTCTCAAATAGTAATCAAACGAACGCGGTTTTGCTGATCACTAACTTGTAACTGATTGACGTTCGCAATTATGCAAACTCTGTTTCTGCACTTTATCCTCAACAATAATCATTATTTCGTGTTTCAATTGCGGATTCATTTATTTGGTATAATCTATAAGAAACAAACGGAACCAATCAATTATCGTTAAATTCTGTTGTATTTATATTCATAAAAGGGAAAGAGCATCGAAGAATAACGAAAAGGCACCTTCGTTAAAATTAATGATCCAATAAAACGAACAGAAAATTTAATACAAATAGCGTAAATATATCAGTCTTTAAGAAATGTCAATTTGAATAAACGATGAAATTCGAAGCCTAGATTATCATATTTCCAATTTATTCAAGTTAAAATACTACAGCTGTAATGAGTGTATTGAATATTGGTAATTTAAACTGTTGTAGATAAGCATTGAAATCGTAAATGCGAAACGTGTTTTACAAGCAATGCTTTTATGTGACAGTTATTCAGAAAATATTGTCATTGAATTCATGTTCTAAAAAAGGAAGCTTTAACGTTACCATTTATGTACTATAAAATAGTTTACAGATACACGCACTTGTATTTTCCGGAACATAAATATTTTTGATGTAAAGAAAGAAACATGCGAATCATAAAATACATTGCAATAAAAATTTGTGATTATGCATATTTACTTAGAAATGGAATTTGAGGTGAAGTACATATCTTTAGATTTTAAAGTAAAAAGATTCTAAAAATTACAAGTATTTTTTTTTTTTTTTGTAGAGAAAAATTGCCTAATATCGAAATTAAAGAATATCTTTACCTAAAATATTAAATGATACAAGCAAAGAAAATGAATAACAGACAAATTTTTGTTCTTTAGAAAATGTATTTGTCTCCATTTAAGTCTTGATAGATAATAATTATTATCAAAATAATAATAACAACGTATAATCTAATCATTTTGAAAAATGATAGTATTTTCCCTTTCTCATCAGATTCGATTAGTATACACTTTTGTTAGGTACCTACTGTACAGAAAAGTAACGATATTTTATTTCATTAAACGATTCACTGAGAAAAGTGCGTCGTAAATTCAGAAAAATCAAGTAGTATGATATAATTCATTATTTTGGATAATATTTCGCCTTAAGTTGTAACACTAACGAACGACATCGCAAAATAGCATATGGTTTTACATAGTGTTTTAATTGAAATTATAATAATAAAAAAAAAAAAAAAAAAATCAACCCATTAAATCGACACCTTCAAATTTGCGCGTCAGTTTCCAAACAATTAATTGATCGATTTATTTTAACCAATCGCATAGCGCATTAAACATGACATTGGCTAACTTAGCAGAAGAATTTAATAATATGCGAATCAATGAAATCAATGAAAATGTAAAACTGTGATAGAAACATTTACAACGCGGTTCGAAAAATATCTAACGTTGTTCATCAATATAGCTATAACTTAAAAGTAGTTATTTTCACAACCCAGGTTCGCTGATGCAATGACTCAAATAACTGTACTAACAGAAATGTGTAATAACTTTCAAGTTTACTTAATTATGTAAAATACAAAAAATCAGTCATAGTATGAGTACAGGTAACCCTTTAACATTTAAATTGCTCATAAATCACATAATTTTTTGATAAATATGTATTATTTCGTTTTTAATTAACCAAAATTTAAATTAAAAAAGTCAAGCATTTATTACATGATTTTATTATACAACGTTTGGTAAATTTTGGGTCTTGAAAGTAACACTACAAAATATACTGTCTTGAAAAATACACTTTTTTTTCAGTGTACTTGAACGGCGCATTTTTCTCGGTGATTGTCAAAAAATTAAATATAATCAGCAAATTTATTTAAATTTATGCAAGAAATTATAAATTCGTCAAATAATACACGACTCAACACAACACATGAACATGATTTTAAATATTCTCATCGCATTACGTCAATGTCATTTTATAACTAAAATTAAAAACCTGGACTTTAATTCATGCACTGGGAGCTTTTTAGCCTCAGTTTTCATTTTTCATATGTGAATTTTTCTCATTTAAATTTGTTGAAAAAGGAAAAAAAAAAAAAAAAAAGAAATTAAAGAACCAAGATGCGTTATCATAAGAACATTATTAGTAATTGTAGTACTATAAATGTTGCATCGATAACACGCCTGCAAATTTGTTGTGCTTGAATATTTTCATAACATTCTTTAGTTGACACAATTATAACTACAAAAACAAAAACAGTACTAATCGAATATTTATATCGCAAATTGTTGTAAGATATAAAACATAAGTAAAACAAACACCATTTAATTAATCAACGCATAAACATAATCAAAATCAGGAGATAATGTATATAATATGTAAACCTTGATCATGTGTTAAAATTAAACGTTTCTTATTTTAATCACTATGTTTTTTTTTTTTTTTTTTTCTGTTTTTACAAATTGAAGTGAGACTAGGCAGCAATACAGAAATCGCGAATGGTTTACTTCGATCCGACGGTACTTTTGATGTTTTATGATCATAGTTTACGAAGATCAAGCACAAAAACGCTGCCATCTGATGCAGAAGCTCCAACTTTGTCTCCACGACTATTCCAACAAACCTCAAATATTCCTCCAGTTCCTCTATAACTGTGTACCAGTTCTCCACCCTATAAAATATAATTGTCATGAAATAACTGCTTTTTCGGAATTCAGAAAGTTGATTTATAAGATCTATTATTCTTCTAAAAATTTATTATTTGCATAAAAATCCAAATTTATGTTTAGTATTACCTGGGTTGACCAAATATGAACACATTTGTCGAAGCTACCACTGGCAAGAAATTTGCCATCTGGACTAAATGCTACGCTATATACTGGTTCGGTATGCTTGGTCAAAGTATGTATACACGTGCCCTTCTCTACATCCCACAGTCTTACAGTTGAGTCAAATGATGCACTAGCTAAGGTCAAATTCATATTAGGATTGTAAGTTCCAGGTCCTGTTGGTGACCACTTAATTGTGTAAATTTCTTTGCTGTGTGCTTGTAAATTATGAACCCACGTGTCTTGTTTCATGGACCAAATCTTTAGACTCATGTCATCTGAACAACTTGCTAAAAGTTGTCCCTGAGGATCCCATTTGATGGCATTTACCTCATTCTAAAACAAAGTAATATTTATAATTATTATTTACGTATTCGTAACATTTATGATTGCTAAGGAAACCAAAATTCAATTTGCATACAAATTTAAGTTGTATTATACTGTGAAAATACGAAATAAACATCTTGAAAAAATGTACTCACTGTATGTCCTTGAAAGCTCTTGATTGGTTTATCGACATTTAATTTACAAACATGAATACATTGATCAGTGGAACAACTAGCAAATGAGGTATTTGACTGCCAGTCAACATCCAAAGCTGGAGCGCAATGAAAACTAAACTGTTGCGTACACTGTCCACTAGCAGCATCCCAAATAATTGTTGTTTTATCAACGCCAGCGCTAAGAATATAGTTGCCACGCTTGTTCCATTTCAAAGCAAAAATTGGTCCCTTGTGCTGGCCAAGTGTTGATGCTAATCTACCATCTGTTGTCCAGATTCGCGCATACCCATCGTAACTGCCAGTTGCCAGATAGGTACCATCGCACTATAATAAATAATTACTTATAATTGACCTTAAAATTATTTACATAATTATGCAATAAGCTGCAAATGGATTTGGTAATTAATACATTTGCCTTTCTATTCAACAATATTATTCTTTAAACGTAAAAAGTTATTACTTTAAAACATGTTAATAGTTTATATTGATATGAACATAATTTTATCTATAAAATCAAATTAGTCTCACGTTCCAATCCAAGGATGTAACGTCTTTATTACTAGGAACTTCAGTGCCACCCTTTTGGATACAATGACGAAGTATCAGCTGATTAATTATATTTTCTGACATATCCCAGATCCTAGCAGTACTATCACCAGAACCAGACGCCAAAAGATCAGTCGTTGGATTCCAAGCACAAATAAATACTTCAGATTCATGGCCTCGTAATTTTGTAGCTTTACTTTGAGGAATCTCTACACAATCTTTATGTTTACAATAACGAATTCGTGCTTGAACTACGCTACTAGTTGTTCCACTGCCTTCTTGATCATCAGTCTCCATTTCTGTCTTGTCGCTACTTCTATCATTTGAAATAACGCCTTCATTGGCAATGACCGCTAGAAATAATAAGTACGTTGTTGACATTTTATTCATATAAATTAATAAATTATTTATTTATTGTATATATATATATATATATATATATATATATATAAGATATTTGTTTGCTTGCATGCAAGGATCATCCAATAATAAATCTTTATTAACATCACCAAACAAATCTGCACTTTGACAGAAAAATTATATAATTTATATAAGTAAATTATATAATTTCTAATCAACGAGAAATAAGTTTGGCAACGAATTCAGATATTGAACAATCAAAGAAAAAGCGGACCATTGATCTTCCTGGATTAAAAGAGGTTTATAAGATTTGAACTATATATAAACCAGGGTGCTCCAGGCTATATCAATTATAAATAAAGAAATGAATAAATAAATATATATATTTTAAGTAATTTTACTAAAAGAAATAATAATAGAATAATAAAATATCAAAATAAATTAAAATATTCTAATCGCAAAGCAAAATAAAAAGTTCAATGTTTTATTTTTTTTTTTCGCAGTATTGATTGTTGTGTTTGATTGTTTCTATTTTTTTTTTTTTAATTTTTTTAAATAAAATAATATTTTGCTCAAAGAACCTTCCTCTCCATTGGTGTCCTGGGGATCTGTTTTCATTTGTTGTTTTTGCTGGTTCTGTTGGTTTTGTCTATTAGCAACAATGTCCGGCATGACCGCGTCAATGAGCGATAAAGATTCCACCACCCTTTGCTCGGAGCCATCTTCACCTATCGATATCTCAGCTTCTGTATATTGTAGTCCCTTTTGGAGAACGGACAGCAATGCTGCCGGAGGCACCAAAGCACCGTTGATGTTACTTTGTGATATGTGTGATTCCAAACCAAATGTATAAGCTGAATGTTGGAAACCTGAAAGTCCATTTACAAATTAGTACATAACCCTTGGTCATAACAAAGAAACTTGGAACTGAAATATGTATTTTCTAGGTTGAAAAGAAAACAACGTATGAACATTTAGTTTATTAAATTGCAAATGTTGAAATCTACACCAGATGTTAAGTTAACGACAAAATGCGCATTGCATCGGCTAAATGAACTATTTTCTCAAAAACAATCTTTACTTTCTTATGAGATAACGTAGAATGATTTTAACGCAACAAAAATTGTACAAGGAAGTTGCTAAGGAAAGTTTGTTGCAGCGAAAATAGAATAACATTGAGGAGGTGAGCCGCTGCTGCACCGTAACAGAGGTTATGAGAAGCGTAACACTTACCTGACTCTTGAAGGTATCGATAGACCAGAAAATTCACTTCGTCGCTGGAAAAGCTCATGGTTCTAAAACTCTACGAGGACTAGTACGGCATATTTTCCAGCCGATTTCACGAAATCCAAATGGTGACCGTTGCTGACGCTGAAGTTTTTTCACCGCTCTGAAAGTAAAAAGAGACGCACAATAGAAATACCAACTAAAGGAAACTTGAACTTGATGCTGCGCGCCCGATAGTTGGTGCTATCTGTTACGGCAGTGCTCTCAGATTTTTATTGTTGTCCTTTACGCACAAAGTTCCTCGCGTGTATTTTTAACGAGAGGAACTTGTGCGAGAGAGACAAACCTATAGAATCTGAGAGCACAGTGTTACGGGGGCCATCGAATCTGCCGAAAAATTATTGTACCTATG
>JABFOV010005444.1:0-12039 GCA_022817685.1 Aradophagus sp. ZL-2020
CTGCATGTACACCAGCACACGCCCACACACCCCCTTGAGAAGTCGACAGCAGGAATGGCTAGAGCTTAAAAAAATCAGAGCAGATGATTATGAATACAGAAATATAAAAAAAAATAAATATTTTATATTATTAATAATTTTTTTTTTTATTTTTTTTTTTTTTTTTTTTTATTTTTTTTTTTATTATTAAAAATTTAATATTTTTTTTTTTTTTTTTTTTTTTTTTTTTTTTGATAATACACAGTTTTTTTAGCGCAAATTAGCAACTTGATTCAATTAGTTTTGCATTTCTGTGTTTGGACACGAAATATCCAGTATATGAAATTTGTATTAGACGGTATGACTGTATTAAAACATTACACTTTAAGATTGCTACTGGCAATTTAAACTTTTGCAAAATTAAAATACGTTCCATTGTTATGTTTTGTTGCATAAAATTTATTCAAATTTTGAATTTACAGAATAAATTTGTGTTGTTGTGTGATATAGAATTAATCAGTCATTCTATTCAATCATGTAATAATTATTGAATACAAATTTATTTGCTGGATTATCTTTCACTTCTTATGCACGGGTTTGCGTTTCGTTGCACGAATACAAAGTGAAACTCATGTAGTTAAAATTTATTAAAAATTAGCCCATTAATTAAAGTAAATCATTTAAAATAATTTTTATTAATTTAATAATACAAAATAATTTGAATAATAATTTTTTTATACTTTCAATTTACTGAGCTTATTTATTTCTACACGTTATATATTATATCATTTTTCGATATACATACGATACACCATCGTATCTCACAATACTGTATTTTATTTGCAAAATTTTCATGGCTTTTCTTCACGAAAGCTTAGTGATCACGAATTTTTATTATCTGTATATGATTTTTATTTTTGTTATTGGTAATTGATTATGTTTACAAATCATTTCTTTAAAAGTTATGCATTTATACAACTTGTAAATTGTATACTGATATCCATCATCTTCTATTTTGATGTAAATCACACAAGATTTCTTTTTAGTTATGTAGCATGCTAGAACATAATATTTTGAGTAGTGTGATTTATGCATGATGTTTTATTTGCAAGATTTGCATGTTTATTAGAAAATACGTTTATGTATCATTCTTCAACTTAGAAAATGATAAGTATTTGTTGATCATCGACATGAACATTTTTTTCATTGTTTCATATAATGCCCAAGTAGCATACAATGTTTTTTAATTTCATTAGTTCTAATAGTTATTATAACAGATTTTAAGAAGTTTTTATGTCAGTATCTATTAATTAAATGTTTATTTTTTTATTATTATTTCGGTAAATACGTTTTGAAAATGACTTATAAAATTTTACATTTAATAATTCTTCTTTTAATAATTCTTTTTTAAAAAAATTTGACTCATTATGAGAAAGTGGTTAAGGATTTCTTAACCACATATATTCGTTTCTCATTTATATTACAATTTTGTCATGTAGATACTATTTATTTTTATTTGCTATTGATTTTTATTAAAGTTGTATGATAGAAATTGTTTGAATAGTTTGTTAATGAATGAAACTATTCAACTTTAAAAGAACAAATTTAAAAAAATCGATGAAATTATATTATAAAATCTGACTATAAAAATGTACAGATTAATACATTGAAATTTTCTGCTCGGTGTTTATAGTTACACTTCTGCAAAATAGTAGCTATTAAATTGTCGTAAAGTTCATCTATTAATCTAATAATGAACATCTAATAATGAAGTCAAACATAAAAACTATGAATAAAAGTAAACAAAATAGAAGTATGTAGAAGATCAGAAGGCAGTAGTCACACTTAAAGAATTTCAATTTTAATTTAAGAATATATTTGTATAATATTACAATCAAAGTTATTATTAATAACTGTTTTTTGATGTGTACATAAAGTTGGTTTAATTTCATTCTGAAATAAGGTCTTGAAAATAAATCTTCTTAAATGTACCATTATCTTATTCTCACAAAATTCAACATCATTCAACATCATTTAATAAAACCAGTTTAAAATCAATCATATGATGAATCAACATTGATTACTGTATCAAATCTTAAAATATACAACAAATTACATCAAGTTGCATTAAGATTTGCACTACATTTTCGAACGACACTAAGCTTTCACATAGTTTTGATAGAGACGCACTTTTAGCTAGAACACTAGAACAAAGACTGCACCAGCTTTAAAAAAGCGGCACCAACGCTTACGGAAAGTTCAAATGAATCGCGCAAATTACGACAAATTGTTTACATGGCAAAATTGAACGTTTTTTGCAGCTTAAATTAAAACAGGCTAGGTAAAATAAATCTCCCTTGACAATACGTCTTTAAAATGGTCTGGGCAATGATCAACAAGCGGAAAGCAAAAAAAGAAAAGTGCATCTCGAGCAACGACACGTAAAAAACACTGATTTGTTTGTACCTAACACCGGACAATCGTGCTTCCAGACACCAGAAACTTTTTTTTCCGCTCTTACGGATTTTGGAAGTAAGCGCGGCTCGTGGACTGGCACGAGCCATCGTATTAGCCGAGTTAAGTCCTGATTTGACAGCGGCGGCCGACCTCACGTGCGTTGTTTCCATTGCTCTTGCCTTCGTGCGATGACTCGCGCGAATGACAACGACAATCCGACAATCTACTTACGCCGAGATACACGACTTCGCAGGGGAGACCGACGAACACCGGGTCACGTCGTTCTATGAGACGGGTACCGAGTCTTCGGCCACGCACAGTGCCGGCCATTCGATCTGCCAGATGCTTCTCGTTAACCTTTTCACCATCCTGGTTGCGAGGTATGTTGTCGCGAGCTAACTTCTCGTCCGTCCGGCGATATTGATCAACATTTATGTGCCGAAAGCGAAGCTTTTTGTAACTAGGGACAATTCATCTGTCGGGACAAAGCGGAAAACATGATTTCACTAAGACTACTCAGTTGAAGAAAACTTTTGGACATTAATAGGATTATGCACAGGTATCTACACTGTTAAAAAATGTAAACTGAGTGTGAATTCAATATTGATGGACGACTATCAAAATTGCATTAAAATATTAATTCAATTTCATTTATTTGTATATTAATTAAAATTAATAGACACTTGAATGAATAGTAACTGAATATTGAAAGTGAATGAAAAACATTGTTGAGAAAATCCTCAAGGAGAGAATCTTCAAGCACAAAATGTATGAGCCACCTTATATTATAAGCATGAATATAATTCACTTAATATTAACATAGAAGTTTCATTGCATTTGCATGTCCTATACTTGATTAATAGAGCTGCCAATCATGCTATTATTCAAGTAGAGTATAACTTCATGTTTGAGATTTTCGAAATTTGTCTCATTATTACATGGATTTTTTGCAAATTTTAAAACATAATGCTTTCATATTATTTGAGCTTGAATACTGTCTCTAAGTGGATTACAAAAGTCTATGAATAGGTGTCTATATAAATAGGTGTCTAAATATATTTGTCAATTCACATACTGAAAAGCAGAATAGTAAGCCTAATTATGTTGTTGTATTTGTCTATTATAATTTAGGTTTTACGACTTTGTTTCTTCAGTCTAAATATTTGAATGGGTGTCTGTTTAATTTAAGACAGATTAATGTGGAAATAAATGTACATGGATTGGTGTTCATATAAATGTCTACATTTCAATAATTCTAAAAGATACCACGAATTACTTGCAAGTGGACTCTTCTTCTGGGTAATAATTACTTTATAAAGTGTTTATATTGACAATACTAATTCCAATACCGATTTTTGAGTTTTTCGAAATTATTTTGATGATAGATAGCAGATATTTTTACACATAATGAACAAAAAAATTAGGCACAGCTAAATACATAATATCAGGGATGATGTTTGATAAATTTTTTTTCTTGCGTATAATTTTCATTTCTTTCAACTGAGACAGTTCACAAGGAATTCTATCCATTGAATTGTAGAATTTCAATCAAATTTAGGTCTACTCAGGTGTATCTATGTTTCATTGAGCTCGCTTAAATACAAGTTAAATGAGATCTCATGTCAATCAGTTTTAATTACGTTACATTTCGGCAATTACTGAAAAGTATCTTGATTTAATTTAGTGTATTAGGAGATTTATTTGTTACTCAGCTTTTTGTCCCGGTAAGATTTTGACTGGTCCTTATTTTGGCGATTTTTGATTCTCAGTGAATGCACAGCTTCCGAAATAAGTAAAAGTGGGGCTGCTTTCATTTTAAGTAATAATTTTTGCTTAATTTGAAAGCTGTTAATGTTGCGCATTTACTGGAGGTTTAAAGTTATCAAAATAAGAAGCAATCTAATTTTCATAGTGTGCATGAATTTTTCGACGTTGAATTTTCAACAAGTTTGGAAAATATAAAAATATATAAATTCTATTATGCAAGTATTGGAAAATCATCGAAACATTTGATAAAACTTTATTTAGTTGAGATTTCAACTTCGCTAACTTCAGATGCATTAAATCAAAGAAACAGGTAGTGCCAAAATGGCTGTGACTCGGAAAACTACCTTTTCGAGTTTATAACGTTGGAAATTTTCATTCAAAGTTATCACGTTCTTCATAAACTGTATCAATTCATCTAAATATTAATTTGTCAAATTACATTACTTTTAAAAATATGGAAAAACGAATAACATTTTAATTTAAATAAAATTATGTAATTAAACTTTTATAATTTGTATGTAATTTTGTAATGAATGAACACAGTTGTTACTACAGTTGAAATGATCATATTTGAGTACACTGAAGTTGACATTCAACACTGACATTCGATTACTGTACCTGCAACAGAAGCTTCTAGTTCGACTATGTTTAAGTTAAACTTGATATCTGACAACAATTGATATTTTCATTTTTTTAAAGCAAAAATTTGTTTATTTTTTGAAATTTACTTTTTTCAGTAAGCATTTTAACATTACGTCAACATTTGAACGTCGATTTAATAAATGGTTTATCCAATTAACAGTTTTGGTTACATTTAAAGCAGTTAATTATTTGGTGGTCAACTTTATTTAACAATTATTTGAAATTAATTAACGAATAATATGATAACTTTGACAAAAAAATTTTTCTATATCACACGATCCTGTCATATCATAAGAAGTACGACTCATACTCAACGAATAATTAAATTTAACAAAGTTTCCAAGTAGAAATTTGAATGTGAGAAATTATTTTTTTTTCTATGAAAGTATTGAAAATAGTCTTTGAAATTATAGTGTAGCCTAGGAATAAACTTCGACATAGTTGTTACACAATTATATTTGAATTTCTACTTGGTTCATTGATCTAAACGCCGAAATGGTCTAAAGTTCGGTACGACGTGTTATTTTGTATCGCAATCGTTGATATGTATGATGTTTCTTGTTGAATGTATCACAGATGAATTTGAAGTGGATACATTTCTGGCTTATTTTTATTTGGTCAATGGACTTTTACTAAGATAATCATTAATCATTTGTTGTTTCCGAAATTTTAAACGGTAATATGTATGATCTTTCAGAATATTTTTTAATATTTAAATTAAATTTTTGCATGTAAACGTATACTATAAATGGCAAAGATTTGCTCTAATTGTTTCAATATGTAATTTATGAACGGATCATCGTGCAATTATATCTTTATTTAATCTTTTAGCAACACAACTTTGTTGAGTAGTATTTAAGTCTCCAAATTTATCTGTGATAATATTGCTGCAAATGGTATAAAAGTTGATTACCTAATTGAATGAAGTTTATTTTCCACGTGCGAATGAAATGAAAGTCTTATGCGTGTACTTGTTCGTATAGTGAATTCAATTTTACGTCTTACTATTAAGCCCTACTGTCGATGTCGAATATCAGTTAAACGTGTGATATTTCATTGAATAAATTTTTTAAACCGCGAGAATATTATTGCCACAAAAGATAATCTACTTTTTTCTTCTAGAAAAATTTTTCATGTTTGAATGTTTTTCAAAATCAAAGAAAGCACACAGGCTGATCTAAGAAATTTTGTTTTCATCAAATTGTTGGAATTCAAAATATTCTTCAACATATTTTTTCTTTCGAATTATTATTAGTTCAGAAAAGTCAAATGACTTTAGTCTGTAAAAGGCAATATAAACATTCGAAGACACGTTATTGTACAATTCTAGATTATAAATTGTGAAATCATAAAATAAATTGTTCTTAACAAAATAATATACAGTTAGTTAACATGAAATTTCCTAGATCTTAATGTGCGTTTAAATATGATTTACGTGATCACAATTCAGTATTATACACGTTTTTGACACACGGAGAAAATTTTTATGCTATTATTACAATAACTGATGAAATACTATTGTTTTGTTTTTGCATTAAATGAATGATAATATAATATAATTGATAAAAAAAAATTTTATAGACACATTTTTGTTTCAAAAGTAATGGGAAATTTTGTAGATACAAAATTAGTTTTACGTTATTATTGAAATTAGAGTATATTATTGAAATTAGAGTATATTTCTGTTTATAGGAAGTCGAAATCAAAAATTTACATTCGAGTGCAAACATTGCAACATAAGGTGTAGGTGAAGGTTGTAATTGCATCAGAGAATTTTTGTTTTGATCCTTCAGATGCATACGATATTTTTCGTCAAGAGTCAGAGTCAGTTAAAAACTTTTTTTTCACAAGAATGACAAAAAAGTTTTGAATTGAAACAACCTAATTTGATGTCAATCTAATATAAATGATTAACTCAAACTTTCTTTTATCAGTACAGCATAATTATTTTTCTCCGTGTAGACTTCTTTGACGGTTACGTATTTTTATAATGGTTTTAAAATAAGCTAGAGATAAAACTGAGAACTTATTGTCATCATAATAAAAGACCAATAATTTTTTCATGAAATGTTGCTTTTTACTGCAGCGCATATAACATTCAATCGACAATTCGTTACAGTTGATACATTTTCAGTATTATGTTTTATCGTTGGCGTAAGTTAAAGTGCGTATAATTCAAAGAAGTTGATAAATAAGTTTCTTCTCTTAAGAAAGGAAAAAAGAAATTACTTGGAGGGTAATAAATTGAAAAATTAATGATTTTATATTAAAGATTTAACCATTTCTGAAAGTTGATTATAAATGAATTAACATTTCGTGTTAACTTTCCAACGATTGTAACGTATCAAATATAATTTGAATTCTGATTAGTTGAATCTCTGATAATCTAGATAATTAGTAGCTCTATATAATATTGTTAATTTAACAATCTATTCCTCTCAGTGTACCATTGTTTGCATATTGTTTGCATGGTTATTTCTTACGTTCGATGTTTACCAGAATAATTTTACTGCCGTTTCAATTGCAATTTATCCAGTTTTGAAATTAAATCTCAGACGCAAAGTAAAGATTTTGCAGCAGTTACCACTTCTTTTAAACCATTTACACTGCCTTTTCAATTTGCGTCCGTCAACAAAGAATTAAAATTGTAATTACATTAAATATTTATTGAATAACTTTTTTTTCTGTTTTATTAAAATGTAATTAATCTTTTCAATATCGCAATTAGCTCACGGAACGTAGAGATACAAAGACAGGACTGCCTATTGG
Source organism: Aradophagus sp. ZL-2020 (assembly GCA_022817685.1). Classification (NCBI taxonomy): domain Eukaryota; kingdom Metazoa; phylum Arthropoda; class Insecta; order Hymenoptera; family Scelionidae; genus Aradophagus; species Aradophagus sp. ZL-2020. Next base: position 7,615 of record JABFOV010005444.1, read on the forward strand.
TATAAAAAGACAAGTGGTTAATTTTTTTTGTCTTCTACTTTTGTTTCTTTATTAAACAATTACTTTTTTCATATAAACGTGAGAATGGTATACAGTGGAAATATTTTGTGGACCGTAGACAGATGTGCGATAGACTGCATGTACCCAAGTTAGTGACCATTAATTGTAACGGATGCCTTTATACTAAGTGCCTTAGATAGTATTTTTGTATATTACCTACATTAGAACTCCGAGCCGAAATGACTCCTGTGAGAGAGTGCGACTATTTTCTATACGTGCTGCGCGGAACGACTGTCTTTAATGTGCACTAAATATTGTAAATAATTCATTGTGAAGCACTTTGTCAGAAGTGAGTGTCACGTCATTTTAAGATTAATTTTGCAATTATTTTTAGCTTTTCTAAGCGCGTAGAAGTACAGCTTATTTAGACCATTTTAATCTATTATTCTATCTATACGTTTTTTAACCGATTGTATATAAATATTGATATAAAATTTCATACAAAATGACAGTTCGCTGAGATTCTTCGAACAATAACATAATATTTTAGGCAATTATTCTGTTTCATGGCTTTGTACACGTGTTTAAATTTTGTTTATCAAAGATTAAGTTTGTTAAATTCTTCTTTCAATTAAGATAAAAAAAAATGTATAAATAAAAATCGTCAATTCAAATAATATTGTAAAGCGTTATATAACGACCTTATGATCTATATTTGAGACGTACTTATTGTGATAATTTGATAACGCAACGTGTGAAACAGAATGACTATCTGCCATGAACACGTTTTTAATTTATTTCTATATTCCAAGAGACGATACTTGAATTTCTATACATTAGTGAATATTTTTCTTGCTGTATTAATATCGAATAATTACTTTATATGACAAGTACTTAAACTCCGAGTCCACTTGGATTGATAAAGAAAAACGATCTAGATAAGAGGAGCACTTAAGAAGATGTCAAAGGCGTTATGTATCAGATGTGTAAAACTGAGACGGATAGAATAAGAATTTTTTCAGAGAAAGCAAGATAGAGCACAACGCCTTTGACATCCATTTAAAGAGAAAGATCGTATGTTGTTTTATCGACTTCAATTGTGCAAAATTCGATGTACAACTTTGTATTTGTATTTGACTCGATGGAAATTTATGCTAACAGAATTGAATTCTTTTATGTTTTGTGTGAGTAAAATTTCTGAAATTTATATGTATTACTTGAGCATATCAGGGTGCTATAACATTTATCATGGAACCGTGACACATTATGGTTATGAGCCTTGATGTGAATTACATTGTAAAATATTTTTCATTAAAAATATGCATTAATAACATGTTTAATTAATTTTTCGCTGTAACAAAAACTCAAATCCGAATGAAAATAGGTAGCAAAATAATATCTATTAACGCATGATAAAAATTATACGGTATATATAATTTATTGAAGGATGAATAAACATGGTTTACATGTTTTATTTGATTTAAATGTTATAAATTCAATTAACATCGATATTTTTTAACGATTTCATAGAGTTCAGTACTGTAGACATTCTTTTATAAGAGAAGAATTTTCATAATACAATGAAATTGAAAAAAAAAAAAAAAAAAATAAAAAAAACTGCATCATATTCATCGAACATCAATTTAATTGAATAATAAAACTTTAAAAGACGGTAAGAAAGAGTAAGTAAAAAGTTAGATTAAATAGTTAACAGATGGCGCGAAGGTTGTAAGTACTACGGTAAGGTAGAAATTTTTTTAAACAGCCCAAGTAATGAAATTACAGTACATTTAATATTATAAATATAAATCAGATGCTGAAAATGTATTTTAATGGAAATATGAAGTATGGAAGATTAATTATTATAATTAATTATAATTTTATTAATAATTTTACTCAGAATTGATAATACTTTTTACCATTTTTTAGTTTTCACTTAAGGTCATTGAAAAGGGTATTCAAGGTATTCAAGGTATTTAAAAAAGAATGTGAAGTAAAATCACTGGGAACACACTGTATCATTTTGCAACATTTTTGGTAATTGGGTAAAGAATGTCTTTAATTAAGATATTTGTATTTGAAGCAATGGCAATATTAATTATTATTTTTAAACATCTGCTATTGTTAATGTTTGTCTTCAATCTCGTTCTTATTCAAGTCAGGTTTCTTAGTGTAAGTTATACCAAAATGAATTCGGGGCAAATTCAACTAAGATCACATCAACATTAACGACAAATAACTTTCATTTACAGAAACATAAATAACTTATGATACATTGCATTTCCAAATATGCATAATGGTAATCCGTTAATTCCGAGAAACCAATTTTATGTGGTAAGTAAAAAAAAATGTATTAATTCTATGTGGGCGTTTTACAAAGATATAACAGGTTATATAAATGGTTACGTAACACGGTACCGAACGCATTTCAAATAAAGTCACAAATATATGACGCGATACTTAATTCCAACAAGAACTGTATGTATTGTATTTTCAGCTATAAAATACAGAGAATAAGAAAACAAAAATATATTGTTTAAAACATTTAATTTTTATTATAGTTTTAGAAATTCTTGACTTGAAATCTTATTTTAAAACTTGTTAAAAAATTCCTTGTTTTGCGACAAAATCAAAAGTCCAAAAATCACTTAACTCGGTCAAAAATCCGACCATATACAGAAGTGAAAATTCCGTCGCCGTTTCGGCAGAAGAAGTCCCGTTTAATTAACTGCATTTGTACCAAACACTTACACGCGTTAACCAAAAATTAACGACCTGGAACCGGCAGTGATACGTTTTCTCTCGCCGTAAAAAGATCTTTCCAGAAATCTCAATTCGAATAGCATAAACGTAATTGAGCATGAAAATTGCCTTATGAATCTTCCTGGTTTTGTGCAATTTAAGAACTGCCTCGTTATATAAAATATAACCATAGACAGGCGGGACTTGCAGCGCGAACGCGCCACGGCGTTTTTGTTTTTCGCGCAATGAAAAGACAATTCAAACAGGAATGCAATAAAATGCGGAGAAGCATCTTCGTTCTCCACAATTATAAAGGGTTTGAAACAAAGTGTATCTTTCCTGTTACGTTCCTTTCCGACTGTTCCTTTATCCTTTCTATAAAATACAAAAAGTACGAAAAAGAAGAAACGTTGGCACAGAAATGTGCCGTGGAATTTCTTCCCTCCCACAAACAGTATTTCACGTTCGAAGTCCGACATTTCGCTACTTATTAATGAAGACGTGATCTTGTTGAAAAAAGAAGTACAAGCAAGGCAGATAAACGGATTACACTTATCTGTTTTTTATTTTACCTAATTTCGCACATTAATTGAGTATAAACTACGATCACAACAAATTTACCTGCTTATAATAATTAACAATGCACGAATACTCAATTTCAAGCAATCTATTTACTTGAGTGTGATAAAACACTTCAATGCGCGTAGCTTTGAAAAGCTTGGCTATTAGGAAATTGCGAAAATGAATTGAAGGAAATAGAAAGATATGAAGAGGTCGTAAACCGCAGCTACTTTTGTTCAACATTTTATAATCGGATAAAGTAAATGACAAATAAGCGGCGATATTAAATCTGAGGGCAGTGAAACGTGGTCCAATTATATGCGAATCCAGCGGGCAATCGCTGCTTTTCCCTGCGGAGAATGTCTGCTTTCGTTCGGCTAGACCAAGTCACAACGAGGCACCAATAAGAGAAGGTGGAGAGACGAGCACGTATGAAGTTCTAAGTGAAACAGGTTTTAGATTCATTCACATTTTACCGAGGCCTTGAGCCTTGCAAAAAGTGTATTCCATGTTGCCTCCGCTCCAGACATCCGAGCAGTTCACCATTGGAAGGAGATTCATTAGACACAAATAAATGCAATGCTTTAAAAGCAGTTCGGTCATGCAACGCGTGAAATATTCCACAGCTTGCACGAATATTAATCTCGGGCCTGAGATAGTGATTTTAATTAATTATAATTTAGTCGCTGGAGTGTTACTTATAAGTAGGCACCTCACCTTATAGGAAATTGATAGAAAAAAAAAGATACGAAAAACTCGTGATTAATGATGCAAGTGGTCGTATATTTATCATTTAACATTTGTTAACGTTTTAAAAGCTTTGGTTCGTTTGTTTTATGTTTACAAGGATTGATTAAGTTGGTGAATTAATATTGAATTGAAGAGAAATTTAAAAATAAGAGGTAAAAAAAAAGAATTAAAAAAAGTCTCTTCCGACCATTTTTGTTTTTTAATTTATCATACTTTTGTCTAGTCTAATGTTTTCATTACAAAATTAAAATTAGAAAAGGTAAAAATCAAAAGCACATTGTTGGGAATCTTTAACATTTTAGCTACTCAAAATTAACACTTTCGAAATTCAGTAATGTTGAATATAAATAAAATGTTTACACTACTCAGGAG
>JABFOV010005445.1:0-12034 GCA_022817685.1 Aradophagus sp. ZL-2020
TTCATTTATACATTTTTGATGATTAATTTCTTCATTCATTCATTTATTTATTCATTTGATTATTTCTTAATTTACTGATTTGTTAATTTATTTATTTAATCATAATCACATGGCTCTGATCATTTAAGTATGATAAGAATATTAATCTAACTAAAAATTAATAAAACTCAAAAATATTTTACGTTCCGATGTTTCGCTGAATCAGTTTAAACTGACAAAGAATGTTGCCAACGTGAATCGCTTGTCGCTAAAATCAAGTGGGCTAGGATTCACCGACGCTGGGTGTAACAAAAAAGCAGTGAGGGGGCGACACGAGCGCACAGGGCTGACAACTCTAGCACTCCCTCCCGAGTGTGGCCCACCTCTTACTATTACAAATACTTTTGATCTTATTCTATTCTTACAAGTCGCCTTTAAACAAGTTTAATCTAATCATAACAACGGTATCACAAACTGTTAAACTTACTTTTGTTGAGCGATTAAAATAAACTTTGACTATCTTAGTCGATGATTATAAATTAGAATATCTCAATCTAGTAATAACATAATCTCAAACAGTTAAATTTACTTTTGTTGATCGATGAAAGTAATCTTTGATAAGTTTAATCTTTAAACTTACAAACTTAAAAATAAAATAAAAGAAACGAAGACTTTCCACACATCTGAAAGAAACATCTTGATTTAGTAATATCGTTCGTCGTCGTTCAGCATCGTTAGTTCGTGCTTCCCTTTTCGTTAATATCTTTAGTTTTTGTGTCGTTGAAGTCCTAAAACAAAATCATATTATTAAATATCATTCAATTTTTAAAGTTTCATTTAAAAGTTTAGATAATATATATCAAAAAAAATTTTTTTTTTGCATTTAACTTATCTAAATTCATTTAAAATTTTGTCTCGTAAGTCTGCATGAGTTTCGAAACTCAAAGATTTCGTCATTATGTCAGCTAGTTGTAATTTTGTGGAAATCCACCTCAGTTCTACTCGTTCGTATATTTCACATTCTTTGACATAATCCTCATGGACTTCTGTCATATGACATAATTTGTTTCCTCCACTCGTCTGAGCACAGAACAAGGCAGCTTTGTTGTCACAATAAACTATTGCCGGGAGAAAGTTAACATTTATAGCTAACATTATAGACTTGTTCATGGCCACTATTTCCTGACACGCTTGGCTCATGGCTACGTACTCAGCTTGACAGGTGGATAACGCTACATAGCTTTGTTTGTTCGCTTTCCAGCAAATCGTGTCTCCAAACAGTTTAATTAAAAATCCACAAGTTGAAACTGAATTCTTGCAGTCAGCAAAACTGGCATCTGAGTAAGCGACCAAGCCCTCTTTTAAACCCAAATAATTCAGACCAAGATTTGACGTGCCTTTCAAGTATTGAAAGACTATTTTTAACATGTTCCATTCATGTTCTGTGGGATTTATTTGATGCCTACTCAGGACGTTTACTGCGTACGCAATGTCAGGTCTTGTGGCTCCAGCCAAATAAAGTAAACTTCCTATTGCTTCTCGATAAGGAAAGTTTATACTTGTTTCGTTTTCCTCGTTTGGCCCTTCGTTATCCTCTCTTTCTGTCCTACTCTTGTTTGCAACCTGTCTAGTCACCATCGGGGTACTTTTAGGGTGTTCTTTATCAAAGCCAAATCTCGTTAGTATTTTTTCGATATATTTTGTTTGTGATATTTTCATTGATCTTTTCTCTCGGTTTCTTTTTATAACCATACCAAGAAAGTTTCTTGATTCACCCAAATAAGCCATTTCAAATGCTTCTATTAGCTTTCTTTTTGTTTCATTCATTACCTTTTCGTTAGAACTTGCTAAAAGCATATCGTCAACATATAGTAATAAAAAGGTAATTTCGTTTCCCTGTTTTCTAGTGAACAAACAGGGATCGTAATCGTCATTTTCAAATCCTAGTGAATTTGCAATTTCTGTAAATCGTTTGTTCCATCTTTTTGGACTAATTCGTAAGCCATAAAGAGCTCGTAAAAGCTTACAAACTTTGGTTTTCTTTTCATCATTCGTTACCTGCATTCCTACTGGTATTTCCATGTAAATATCTTCTTCAATTTTTCCATTGAGAAATGCGGTTTTTACATGCATCTGACAAGCGTACAATCCATAGTTGTTTATTATTGCTAGAATAGCTCGTACTAATGGCAATCTAGAGACTGGGGCATATGTTTCTTTTAGTTCGTAATTGTTTTTATCCTTAAATTCCCTGATCACTAGTCTTGCCTTCATTCTTATTTCCCCATTGGGTTCTGTTTTTCGTTTAAAAACCCACTTTGAGTCTATGACATTTGGTCTTTTGCCAGTTCCTTTATAAGTAGGACGATCGACTAGTATCCAAACTTCGTTTTTGGTCATGGAATTCAGCTCTTTGTTTACAGCACTTAGCCACTTCTGGTTTTCTTTAATTTCCATTGCTTCCTTGAATGTTTTGGGATCGTTATTTATATTTGCAAAGAAAGAGTGTATCAGTTTCTTTGTGTCCTAGATCTTTAAACTCATCGTCAGTGTATGGAAATTCAAACTTTTCTACCTTTTCCGAACAAATTGCCAATTTAACAAAACTGGTATCGACAATTCTTTTACTCCTTGTCATGTAAGGCTCTCGTATTTCTTTCAATTCATGTTTTTGTTGTTTTTGTGAATCTTCTTCTCCCTCCGTTTCCAATGGTCTCTTTTGAGGTCGTCCTCTTTTTCTTTTAACCTTTTCGTTTTGATCAGGTTTCTTTTCTATTGATTGATCTGTTTCTTTAGTACCTTCCTAGAACCATTTCTCTAAATTAATCGTTTCAACAGGCATTGACCAATTCTGTATCGAATTTTTGCCATACTTGTCTCCATAGACAAATTTTTCGTTGAATCGTACATTTCTCGACTCAAAAAACTTTCCTGTTTCTGGTTGAAGAAATATATAACCACTTGGGGCGTAACCTATCAGGACTCCTCGGATAGCTCGAGCTGAGAATTTTGAGTCAGGCTTTCGCGTTATCGACCAGTAAGCCAGACTACCAAATCGTTTGATCTGAGTCACATCGTATTTGGTTTCTGGAGAGAATTTTTTCATGGGAGTTTCAAAATTTATTGATCTGTGTGGAGTCCTGTTATAGACATAAACAGCAGCCTTCAGCGCTCAATCCCACATGTTTAGGGGTAATTTTGAGTCAAAAAGTAAAGTTCGTACTTTCCTTTGAATCGTTTAATTGAAACGCTCTGCAACACCGTTGTGTTGAGGCGTATCTGGGCAGGCTGGTTGTCGTTCAATTCCTTCTCGTTTGAGGACTTCATTCGTATACCCTCCCATGTATTCGGTCCCTTGATCAGATCTTAGGTAACAAACTTTTTCATTTGTACCTAAAAGATTTCTAGCACTGGTGATAAGTTTTTCTAGACAGTATCCAGTTTCATCCTTTGTTTTCATGGGATACGCTAAGGTTAGTCGTGAGTAATCGTCTACAAATACAGATATGTATTGATAGCCAGAAGGAAAAGTTGCAGGACAAATTTTCCCCATCGTATCGGAATGGATGATTTGTAAGGGCCGTATTGCTCTACTTCGTTCAGTCTTATAAGGCAGTTTCGTAAATTTGACTAATTTACAAACTTCACAGTCTAAAATTGTTTCGTCAAACACTATATTTTTCAGATCCTGATTGTCTGGCCACTCCTTTTGCAATTTTTTAAATAATCCAGTGAAGCATGTCCCATTCTTACATGCCAAAGCATAGCTTTATTGGTTTTTATGAAATTCGTATAAGTTTTTGCAAAAGGTGATTCGTTCTCTGGTATTTCAGTTTCAACCAACTCAGTTTCATTTATAATATTTTTGTACGAAGCTGTCGTATCAAAATCTGATAATAGAAAATTTAATTGATTTCCCTGTACAATCCTTTCAACATTTCCACTTGATTCAGTCGAGTTTTGTTTTTCATCCTCAAGTTTTTTATCTGTCGTTTTCGATTCATTTGATTCGTTAATTTTTCCTTTTTCTATCTGAGTCTCTTTTTCTTTTATTGTTTTCAAACTCGTATCGTTTTCGTTTAAATCTGAAATCTTTAATTGATTTTCGTTAGTATTGCTCGTTTCAATTTGGTAACACGTTTTCATACTGGATGAGTCGTTGACCTCGTTACTCATCCTGCGATTTCTCGCATCAATCTCAAGATTGAGTAACCAATAAAGTTTATCGTACACGCCTTTCACAACGACCTTACCAGTATCAGGATCCGTGATTTGTATATGCTGATCGTCACGCTGAATCGTTAATCCAGCCTCAGAAAAATGTCTAAGAGCAAGTAGGTTCTCTGATAAAGACCTCGAAAATACCACGTCATTTAACGTAAATGGTTCTCTATCTTTTGTATTAGTTATAAAATCAACTGGCCCTCTACCGTTTATAACTAAATCGGCTTTTTCATTTTTATTAGCACACTTTATCACATTCATTCCATCTGTGTTCAAATATTTGAACATCTCGTCAGACTTAACTAGAGTCTCTGTAGCCCCCGTATCCGCTATGAACGAAACGAACTGTCTTTTATTTGAACCTGTCGTATTATTCGTTGGTTGCTCAGTGATTAAATTTTTGCTAATCTGATATGCTACCCAAGTTGATTTATTTTTAGACTTACCTGATTTAGATGGATTAACATGAACAAACTCAGCAAAGTGTGCCCTTGGCTCAGCTTCTAAATTGTTTCTGTTGTTCCTTCGGTTTCCAGCCCCTCGTTGTGAATTGTTGGAATGTTGATTAACTTTTCGTCGGGCATTTTCGTCATGTGCTGACTCGTTTTCGTGTTGATTTTGATCTCCTCCTCGTCTGTTTTCTTTCGTGTACCGATACTTATTCTTTGGCGGCTTGAAATTTCGTTTGTTTTGAGCATGGTACTTTTCTCGTTGATAATTTTCTCTATTTCGGTTGTATCTTTTATATCCTTATTTTCGCAGTCGTTGCGGTCACTCGAATGCCTTGTGTGTGGTGAATTGGTTACATTCGTAACATTTTTTCAATCCAAGGCCTTTCCTTGGACATTCTTCTCTGGCGTGACCTATGTCATCACATTCCAAACATCGTTTAGTCAATTTTGTTTTGTTGTGTACGTGTGCAGCCAGAGCTCCTTTGGTTTTCCCTGATTTTTTCTCATCGTTATTTTTGTTTTTATTGGTTGACTCCAATTGTATAAAAAGCTGTTTCATGTCTTCGTATGTAATGCTTTGACCAGTTTGCTTTTTAGTCACAAATTCCACTGATCGTATTTCTGGCACAGCTGAAACGACTGCATCAAAAAACGTTTCACGTTTATCTTCTTCTGAAAGCGGTTTGGTATCTTGGAGGCTGTCGTGGTTCCGGACGATTTCTTCAAACCTGTCCCAGAATTGTGCTGGAGTCTCCTCTCCTTTATTGTATTGTATGGAATACAATTGCCGTTTAAGTTGTCGACTTGTCTGACAAATTTCGTTTCTCTTCAAGTCAGCCAGCATCTCCAGCATGCTAACTGGATCTTGTATAAATATAACCTTTGTCATATAATCTTTATCTATTCTGTTGATAAGGATATCTCGTACTTTGTGTTTATGTTTTTCCTTTGTACTTTCCGACAAACCTTCAGGAGCCTCTATATTTTTGTCGATTACATAGAGTAAGTCGAGGGTTCGCAATTCTGAGCGAAAGAACTCATTGAAATTTGCAAATTTTATCTGTGGTCCCAGCTTATACTCTCTCCTGGTTGCTGTTTCTTTTCCCATCAGATCTCGTAACTCCTTTAATCTAATGTTCAAAGTATTCAAGTTATTCACCGTTGATGTTGTAGCAATTTCTTTTGGAGTCTGTACGTCAGCTGCTTTATCACTTCTCAATGTGCATGGGGCCACTCTTGTTCCACCTGAGGCTGTCTCGATATATTTGTTTCGTAGTTGCTCTTCTTGTTCTCTTGTTCTCTAATCGTTTTGCAGCTTTACTTGCATTTCCATGATTCTCGTTACGAGTTCATTCAGCTTTCGCAGCTGATCGTCTTTTTCTTTTGTTAGATTTTCATTACTCGCATTCGTATTCATTGGATTGCCAAGTTGTGGTAAGTTATCGTTGTTAGAATCGTCCCCATCTGCAATATTTGCACGCATTAGCAGATTTATTCAATCAAAAATCGTTTTAAAGTTTTAAATTAAACTTTCGTTTCGTAATTGGTACCATCGTAACTCAAACTATAGATAAAATAAATAATAGAGATTTTTTTTTTGTTTATCTGTAACAGGAGCATTAACAGAGTCTCCCGCCAACATTACAAAATTCGCATTTTGATCGTTGATCTCGTCACCCTAGTTTTCTTGGTCATCGACCTGTTTGTTTATTCCGTCGCCGGATCTTGCGTTTGTTGCGAGCTGTTTTACCTCGGCATCTAACTTCGACCATGCTTCATCGTCTATCGAGTCTTAACCTATTGAAGTTTTCGATTCATTATAGTTGAATTAGTTTTAACATCAACATTTGAAATCTAAATTCAAGCATTAATTTTACATATATTTATATATATACATATTTTGTTTTGTTTTGTTATATTAAATATCGAAGTCGCCACTTTGTTTTCGTTTGGGTACATAGTTTGTTTACCTTTTATTTATTTATTTATTTTTTTTTTTTTTTTTTTTTTAGTTGATTAGATTTTCCTTGACGAACGCAATCAAGTACAATCCTTTCAACCGCAAAGCCGGATTTCGCGTGCCTTTTTCTTTCCTTCTTCCCGAAATATGTTTCGTTATACAGGTTCGATTAGAGTGAAAAGTTTAACGACGGAAGAGAGAAAAAAAAATAGAATCTTTAAAATAGATTACAACTGGACATCTCTATTAAATTGTAAATTCTAACATATGTAAACATAAACATTTCCTGTTCGAACTCGTTCTTCACCATCTTTGTTTTCTTTTGTTTTGTTTACTTACTCAAGGTGATCGTTTGACCGGTCTCTCGTTTTATTATCAGGCCTTCTTCATCTTTTTTTAATAAAAACGATGGATGTTCCTCCTCTGGTATATTCCAGAGTATCTTGCAATTCTGAAAGACCTTGTTGATTATTGGAAAATCCTCCATGACGTTGGATGTTTCAGCAATAGCACAAAAGACGGCTGTTGATTGTTTTCACTCGTGCACGATTTTCCCTTTCTTTTTAAGTCTTTCACTTCACACAACACTTTTGCGCGAGACTTTCGGTTGAGCCGCCGTGTTGGACGGACGTGCGATTCTGCTTCTTGTCACTGACTAATCTGTAAAGTTTTTGGATATATTGGTAAGGTGATATATTGGTAAGGTACGTGGTACAACGCCTGGGGGGCGTTTAATGACACAAAATAATGTATCCCTTATTGACGAAGTTGCCTTAAATGGCAATGATAACGACATTTCCGAATTAAATTCAATAAAAAAAAACGATGGCTTTGCAATTAACATTAATTGCCTTAATAAAGAAAAAATTAGAGAGATAATCCATAGTAAATCGATAAAGAGAAAGAGAGTAGATGAATATGAGTTAGACAAAATGTATATACTGAGAGTCATTTCCATGGGCGGCGGAAGATTTTTCATAAAAAAAGATAACAAAAGTATAAACATGTGAAATAAGAAAGGAAACAAGGAGGGGCGGCTTCTCCCTCCTTGTGTCCTCTTTTATTTCATGTGTTTATATTTTTGTTATATTTCTTCAGATAAACTCTTCCGCCGCCACTGGTCATTTCCCTCCATATATCTTACATGTAACTTCCAACGACGAAAAAAAAGATAAGAGAATTCACCGCTCGAGAATAGGTGACCTTTTATTTAAAATAAAACCGGATAGCGATTTTATAGTTAAAAATATTGGTCATAATAGATTCTCCATTACCACCGGCAATCAAAGTGACGCTAACTTGCTAATTGATCACGAGCTTTTTAAAACTGACAATTTTGATATTTTTTTCCCACGAGACAGACTGATTACTCGAGGATTAATTAGAGGGCTCCCCCTTGAAATTGACCTTGAAGAATTTAAAACCAAAGCAACAACCCCTGACATTCCAATTATTAGTACCACCAGATTAAACAAAAAAAAAGACCTTGGCAATGGCAAACACGAGTGGGTACCATCTGAAACGATAATAATAGATTTTAAAAGTAGTTTTTTGCCTAATTCCATAATATACCACTATTGCTTGTATCGTGTCAGTGAATACATTCCACCTGTTAAAATGTGCTATAATTACTTCCGTTACAACCACGTGGGAAAATTTTGCAAAAGCAAACCGCGTTGTGCCAAATGCGGAGACGACAAACATGAGGGAGATGTTAACTGTCCAAATACTGTCCCCTCCTGTCTGGAGTGCGGGGGCAGTCACTGGGTATTTGAAAAAACACTATGCTCTGGTTACACAAAAAACAAACAAATTAATGAAATTAAATACAAAAATAAAGTAGATCTGAAAACTGCAAAATCAATATACTATGATAAAAACAAACAAGATCCGGAAAATCAAAATTTAATCCTCTCAAACAAATTTTTCCCATTATTAGATGAACAAATGAAAAAGCAGAAATCAATTCAAACTTTTATTTAAAAAAAAAATTATAACCGCTCCGTTAAACCCAAATTGTATTCCAAATCTAAAAGCAACTACACACCAAAACAAATGCCCAATACATATAATCAAAACCCTGAAAATAATACACCTCCCATTGTAATTAATAAACACAAACCAATGCCCCAAGCAAGCAACTACAATCGAGAAGAAAATCATCACATATTTAATTCAATGAGAAATGTTGATAGTACGAAAAATTATGAGAATTTTACAGTGAATAATTTACCAAAAAATTTGACAGAAAATATTAATTTCGATTTCTTAGACGCAAATATAAAAATTTTATTATATTATTTATTGGAAATGAATTTAAAAAAAAAAAAAAATGATGATAAAAATGACCCGAATTTAGCGAGATAACTTATCTTCTTCTTTACGTATCTACTTTCTAATTTACTCTTTTTCTCTATTAAATATGACAGAACTTTTAAAGATTGCACATTGGAACTGCCAAACTTTCTTAGGTAAATTAGCTGAAATTAAATTACTATTAAATGACCTAGACATTTTGATACTAAATGATACCAACTTGAATGAAAAAACGGAAAAAAAAATGAGAAATATTGGTAATCATAATGTCTTAAACTTGATAAACGATAATGGCAAGAATGAAACATCTATACAATTTAGAAAAGATATTAAGTTTAAATATATTAACATCCAACATAATATTAATGCAGAAATAATTGGAATCTCTGTCGAATCTGGGATTGGCATTGTTAACGTTTTTGGAGTGTACATTTCTCCTAATGCCACAACTGACTCAAATTTCTATAGCCAATTCTTTGAATTGTTCGCGATGTTCCGGAATTTGGTCATCTGCGGCGACTTCAACATTCATAATGCCCTCTGGGGAGGTGACAGAGACTCTCCTCATAGCGATTCATTCATTGATAATGTTTTAGATCGTGATCTTCTCATTTTGAATAATGGAGAGAAAACTTACCATTCCCACTCAGGGCCTTACTCTTCTGCAATTAATTTAACAATTATATCTAATAATCTTATTCCTATATCTACAAGAGAGGTCACAAATGAGAGTTATGGCAGTGACCACTTAATTATAAAATTATATATATCGACAAATTTAAACTATAACCCATATGTCTCACATAAATTAAACTTCTTTGGTTTTAATTGGGAATTGTTTGAAAAACTACTAACTGAAAATTTTTATTCGAATAGTGAAATTAATCTCTGTAATTATTATCTGAATAACTATGGAAATCTAACTAACCTAATAAAAGAAACAATTTTTGACGTAAAAAAAATAATTATAAAAAAAATATACAAATTAACTCAGATAAATCTGTTATCTTTCCGATCGTCGGGACAACAAATCCCATTAATAAGGTAATTCGAAACAAACACCCTTGTATATGGTGGAACGAATTATGTCAAAAAGCTAAGGATGAAAGAAGCTTCCGGGAAAATCAATTCCGTCTTCAGTCAAACATACAGAATAAAATTATGAGAAATAAACATAGAGCTAGGGCAAAAAAGATTTTTCGTCAGTGCAAAAGAGAGTCCTTTACGGATTTCTGTAATTCCTTGAATCGTGATTTGCCCCTCTCATGCTTTTGGAGCAAGGTCAAGCGATTCTATAATAGAAACACTAATCCAGAAAACTCTATATTAAATTTAGAACTAAAATCAAATATTGACAGCACCAAAAACAGTTTATGCAGAATCGCTTCTAATAGGTTTCCCGATCATCTGTTCACCAATGGAACCAATGACCTCTCGAGGGGAGGTTACATTGGATGAATACGAGGAATCTGTGAAATCATTAAAGTCCAAATCATCACCTGAAATTAACCAAATAGACAATGAAGTAATTAAAAATCTCCCTCCTATTGCAAAAAAATTCTTGTTAAATTTGTTTAATTCTGTCCTGAAATTGGGATCCATCCCGGAAGAATGGAGGAACTACTTGGTTATATTAATTCCTAAGAACTCCAAAAGAAAATTTAGACCTATCTCGCTGGCTGACTGCATTCTTAAAGTTTTTGAGAAAATATTAAATAAAAGATTATATAACTGGGTGGAGGAGAAGGATTTACTCCCTCCCTTTCAATTTCAAACATCTCGCTACTTACCTCCTCAGCCTACATTGCCTTTCTGAATAATGAATACTGTGTGACACTATTCATAGACATTAAGGCTGCTTTTGATGGAGTACGACCGGGAATTTTGATGGAAACCTTGGCGAGTATGGGTGTTGAGAAAATAATTGCCAAGGTGATTTTTGAGCTGATTGATACGAGATATATCTTTTTTAAAGATAATTCGTCCATAGAACGCGGTCGAACTACCCAAGTTGGTCTACCACAAGGTAGTGCCCTATCTCTTACGCTATTTAATATTTACTTGAAAGATCTCCCTGAAGTACTTTCCTCGGACTGTCAATACTGCCAATTCGCAGACGATCTCGTGATCTGGATTACAGGGAAAGATCTTAAACCTATCATAAATAAAGTAAAGAAAAACTTCGAAGCAATTGAAGCTTTTCTAAAAGCTAAAAAACTCCAAATCTCAGTTGAAAAAACAAATTTTACAGTCTTTACGAGAAAGAGAATTAACGTTGATGACACCTATATAACTCTAAATGGCAAGATTATTAAAATGTCTGTAAAAATAACCTTTTTGGGAATTACGCTAGATTATAAACTTAATTGGAACCCACATATGAGAGATATTATTAAAAAATTCACTGAGAGGATGTCAGTGATAAAAATTCTGAGAGGCACTTGGTGGGGAGCACACCCAAAAAATCTTATTAACATCTACAAAAGTTATATCAGAAGCACCCTAGAGTACGGATCAATATCCCTTCTTAAAAATAATCCAAAATTCCAGCGTTTGGAGGCTCTCCAGAGAAAAACCATTCGATACATTTTTGGGTACAGAAATTCTACTCCAGACGGAATCATATATGCGGAGTCAAAAATCTGCCCACTGACCCTCAGAATCTCTCATCTGGCTAAGAAATATATTATTGAACTATTCGCATATTTTTATCATCCTGTTTGTGAAAGATTTAAAGACTTGAAAGCGTACACTATGTTCTCCAGAAACAAATATAATTTTGAAAATAATTTATTCATTCTTACCAATTTGAAATATATTTACGATAATAATATAGAAAAAATCATAAATAAATCCTATTCGCTTAAAACGAGCAACTGCAATTTAAAATCACTAATTGATATCATATTTACTGATAAAAACCTATTCTCTGACCCAAATACTAACAATAAAAATTTTATGGAAAAAATTGGGTGCGTGTAACTTCGATACGCGCGAAATTTTAACGTGACAACGTTCTTCAAAATCCTAAAAATGAAACAATATTTCGTTTGGTGTAATAAGTGTATTTTATTATTACAATATAATTAATATTTTATTAATA
>JABFOV010005446.1:0-12031 GCA_022817685.1 Aradophagus sp. ZL-2020
TCTATTACGACCGGTTTTTGAGGCAATTACTTGTCGTTTTTAACTCAACAACATTTGATTTTGTTTTAACATCCTGCATTCTATATCGAGTATGTTGTTGATTTAATGGCATTTTTTCTCCCCGTGTTTAATCATAAAATTCATACTTCCTTTTGCATTTCAAGGTTCAGATTTCACGTGATTAATACTTTCTGATATAAAAATAATAATTATTAAAAAAGTCGGCACTTCCATAAATGTGAAAAATAGAAGAAAAAAAGTGAATTTGCGTAGCTAACCGTACCTCTCGTTTGGGCATATTACATGCGCGGTAAATTAAAACGTCTCCGTAATGAGTAATATTTTAACAACGAAATTTACTTTGATAATTTCAACAAATTAATTCGCACGTATCAATAATTGATTGAATCATTTGTCGACCGATCAGTTATATTATTATAGTTATATTAATGTTATAACTTTAATGCGAAACGTATTATACAAATGAACGAAAGTAGAAGCTTTTTTTGCCGAGAATCCGTGTCAATATCATTGTTGAAAAGAAAGCTGTTAACTCATAGATAATTAACAGCTTGTTACGTTGGCTTTCCAGTGTGAAACAATTGAGTGTTATCATAACAGTCGAGATTCGTCGGAATCTTGAAATGAATGTGATAAGTTGGAAAAGTCGTTGATACCAAGTGATACAAAGGTCACGTACTTCGTGCTACTTGGTTCGAAGTGTTGAAATTGACACAGATTTCTCGCCTTCTTTATTTTGATCGAGAATTCACATTTGGGGCCACTTCCTTCTACGACTCGTCAGACATCGAGTTTTTCGGTTTCATTGTGATTGTTGTTCCGTTGACAAGGTCTTTTTACAGTGCGTCATTCGACAATAAAAATCAACGTAAAAAGTGTTTCGCCGCGACAAATGATACTCGTTTCAATGCGAAGGACTCGTGATTAGACTGCGAGGTCAACCGTTGGGTAGGAAAAAAGCTAATCGAGAGTAAAGTGGGGAGCAATTATATATATTGAGTTAACGGATGTTGAAATCAACAATTCAGACGCGAAGAATTCATGCCGTTTTAGACGATTATCCACTGCTCGTTTTGCTTCGCGGAAAAGTTTCTGAAAGAACGTGGACATCAACTTGGTCGTAACACAAGAACCACGTGTTTCGTGCGATTTTTCATTTGGAAGTTGTTAAATTTATTGCTAACTGTGTTTTCAAGTTGTTCAAGTTTTTATACAATACTGATAAGGTTGTAAGATATTTGTCAACTTTTGGTTCTTGCTTGTAGTAAACAAAAACATTTGCCGAGCAAGAACGTTTACCGTTTTAAGATAAAGGTTGGTTTATTCATGCATATTTTTTCTTTTGAAATTAATACGTTCCTGGAAAAGATAGTTTATGAGCAATATCACTTACATTTTAATTAAGCATATTTTTATTCAATGTGTTTCTTCTTATTTTTTTTGGAAATATGTATTTTGATGCGAAAAGAGATTTTCGTGGAAAAAAAAGAAATCTTTTCTGCTTAGTAAAGCATCTTTTTGAAGAGTGAATTTTAAACGGTCATATCTAAGTTATTTCAAAACGATAAGAAATTAAGACTAATGAAGGTATTAGAGTATTTTCTTCGTTTTTTGAAAATTCCTGCAAATGAAATTATTCTGTTTTATTGAAAGTGTTAATATAATATTGAAATCGTGTTAGTAAGGTCTTTTAATGTAAAAGTAGTTTTTTTTTCTATTGATTAAAATTTCGTATGTAATTTTCAATGTGCTTTTGCAATAATCAATTATTAATCATATACACCTTTGTATTTAAGATTTGAACAACTTACTATATTTACTATGTCTTTTTTCTTTACTGTAAATTTTTATAAGAAACTTTATGGAGCCGAGAGTAAATGGTGTTGGTTCATGTCGCTTAAAAACATGAATAATTTCGTATAACCGCTCGTAAATTTGCACTTTGGTTATTGCAATATAAATATAGATTCAAGGTAAATTCTAAGTAATGTATACATTGGGACATCAATAAAACTTTTAATCAAGTTTCACTTAGCATGAAAATTACAGCCAACCACACCAAAAGTTTTTTTTTTAATTAATTCGTAGAATCAAACTTTAGAATAAAGATTATTTAAAATGTAATAACCAGTCTATGAATTTTTGCGAAAACGTCAAATGAAATATACATTTGTTCTTACTGATAAACAATTTAAGCGTTAAAATGAAGGAAAGTATTCCAACATAATAATTTACTAAATTATATAATGGATGTTACAGAAAGTCATGAAAATGCTATTATCAGGGACTTGACTTTAAATAAGCAAAATTTTCGGAATTACGAAGAGCCTTTGGACGTTCGACACGTTTGAATTATTTCGAATTGTAGATGACAATGCAATTCAAATAAAAAATGTAATTCGTAAGAAGAAAGAATGTAGATAAATTAAAATTGGAAGAAAGTTTAATCCGAATTGTGGTAGAATTAAAAATTATTATAATTTAAATGCTTTTTAAATTTTGGTACGGAACGCGTGTTAATTTTGAGAAAGTTTAAGCACGACGTCCAAAAAAGTGTCAACATTTAGCAAAGCGACCAAAGTCGCGTCCGCTTGATGCTTTACAGTTTTATATAAATTTTTAATCAAGCGGCCGTCAGTTAGATTAAGAAAGTTAGGTATTTTGAGGGAATTAGTGGCGTAGATTAGAGGAGAAAGGACCTGCGAAGTTAAAAGACTTTAATAAAATCTCAACTGTATTTTCGGAGTGCGCGATTGCGTGTGGCAAAACGACACGTTATTTTTCTTCAGTAATTCAAAATCATTAGAAACCATTGAATTGGTTGGTAATTTCCTTCAACTTTTGAAGAATGATTGAAACTAGTGATAGCAGGAAAAAGTTCACTTTAGGAAATCGACAGGGTTTTCACTTAATGAAATATCTCGATGATGTTGAATTTAATTTAAAATTTAATGCCTTTACAATTGATTTAAAAAATTGAAATATATTTCATAATGTAATGAAAAAAATACTACGAACTTTGTCAATAAATAAAAACTTAATTTTTGTATCAATATGCATCCATGAAACAATAAATTTTTGAATGAGTGAACATTTCTCAGGAAATTCCTTTTAACATTTACGAATTTGTCGCGCATAAATAGTGCAACGAGATCTATATTTCAAAACGAAAAATATAACTTTAATATAAGGGATAAAAGCGCGAGTTGTGCAAAGGACATATTTTCCTTTACATTTGAATCGGTCAATAAAATTTGAGAAACGCTATTGAAGTTTCAAGCGGCACACTTGTGTAATTTGTCGAGTCGGGTCTTCTTTTTGTATTCTTCATGGTTCCCCGAGTGAAATGACTGCACAATGGGATCGTATGTATACTTCGATTATTTGAGTCAAGGGTGAAGAATGCATTACTGTGTCACGACTGTGGGGTAGTTGGTATTCAAAGATGTATCCAGGAGGTAATTTTCTTCTAGAAAGTGAACCGCTTTTCAAGTAAATCCTTTTTGCAAAATTAAAAAGAATAACTTTGTTTTGCAGAGAGGATTAGTCCTACCTGACCTGACATTTCTACGAGATTTTAATAAAGTCAAAAGAATTTCGCGGGCGTAGTCAAAAAAGGAATTTTTAATTTGAACTTTCAACATGTCAGGGATGTCATCGGCTCATTTAGATTAATTTCCGTCGTTCGCGCTTTATTCAACATTATTAAGCATCGTTAATTGTTAAAAAAGTATTGATGCGAAAAGTATGCGATGCAATTTAATTATTTAATTTAATAACGTTGAATATTGAAAATTGTATATTTGTTTGTTGTTTTATTTTGTTCATCGGATATCGGATTTGCTGAAACGAACATTTCGTAAAGCCACGTGTTAGTATATTATTATACATTGAATTTTAAAGTTAAGCAAACAAAAACATAAATATGAAAATAGAGAAAAGCCTGACGCCAAGACGTGGACGAAATGTGGGATTAGAATTTTTTTTAAATTGAACGGCAAAAGATTCTATTCAGAAAATTAAATTAACCGACTGGCGTAAGTATTTTCCGGAGCGTGGAGTCGAATACTTTCCTGATAATACGTAACAATCTTTGACAAGTCAGCTTTATATATTTTAATTCAAAGTTGTTTGCTGCGACATTGTTCAATGAATTATCGTATTCTTGGTATTACTGAATAATAAAGAGAAAATACAAAGCAGAAAATCAAAATTGTTTTGTTGCTACAAATATGTTCCGTCGCGTATAACGAGTATCAATTATTTTGAATTACACACTATGAGTACAAGTAGAACATTTTTCCACTTAACCTGTTTTTAATTTTTTTGAAACGTTTTTCTACCTCGGACTTTCTTTCAACTAAATGGTATTTTTATTCATAGTCACGTGATTACTTTATTATACAACGTATAAAATAAAATGTATATACAAATCGCTTTCGTTGAGATAAGCAACCATTTTGTGATTTACAAATCGTAATTATTGATATTTTTTGCAATTGCGATTATATAATAAAGTTGTTAAATTTTAAAAGATTTTTATACAAATTGTAAATTACTTTTTTGTTGTTATTAAATAAAATATTCAGTGATTTTGATTACCAAGTAATATCTATATTTTTGTATTTTCTTCTTTGCACAATTTTTTTTGCATAATTTTTCTTTTTCTACATTTTTTATTCTTAGGAAATCATAAATGTAAGACAAATTAAAAGTGAGGAGGAAAAATATTTGAAAATAAATTTGGGTTAAGTGCCTAGAGATTATCGTCTTGTTTAAATATTATAATAATTTTTACGACACATATCCGAATTAGTATACGAATAATATATTTACACTATTATAATTAATAAAGCTCGACTTTCTTGAGTTTCAATTATTAATCGTATAAGACTTGGAAACCTGAGCATATACCGCTAGCCTGGAATGCAGCGTACATTTTCCCAATGTTCATTAAAGTCCATCACATTTCTCACAATATATTTCAGAAATGCGTAAACATTTTTTAACAGCGTTTTAATGATTAGTTTGCATTTTTAGCTTGTTTTATTCTTCCGACAACTTCACTTTTTTTTTCTTTTTTAATTTATTAATAAGTTCAAAGAGTGGATCACTTTATATCATTCATGTAACAAAAAATGTTTAAATTTCACTTTTATTGAGATATTATTTTTCAATTGCTTGTTTGCGTAGAAATTAAAAATGAATATTGATTTTTTAAATAATTTATAACAACAGTCATGGACTTCGATAACACATTTTTTCTTCTCTATTTATTTACTTCAAATTTTTTTTTTTTTTAATTTTACACAGTACAATCGGTATAGTGGTCATTGTTGAATTCAAAACCGAGCGCAAGATTCATTTCATAATATAAGAGCGCCATTATGTTTGCATGTGTGTATAAAGGTTTGTGCGTCATATATTACACGAATATAAGTTTTCTATAGCGTATACTATATTTAAAAACGATCGTTAAAAAGTTTTGCTGAAAAAGTAAAATAAAAGATCGCCTGTTCTGTTTTTTCGTTTGATTTTTTTGATAGATAAATGAAAAAATTTACTTGTTAAACAAATAATTATTGATTTTACAAATATAAAGTATTGGTGAAAGTGCATCTTAAAGATGAAAGCGTACACGATGTATAACGCAAAATATTTTCTACATCTTTTATTAAAAACTTTAGGATCAATAATTTTCGATTTAATACGAATATTGTACTTTTGAAATATTTAAATATATGTATCCGAATTATTGACAATACAATTTTCAGTCGAATAGAAAAAATAATTATAAACGATTTACGTTGAATTCCATTATTCATAAGATTATAAAAAATAAAGTAATAAAAAACGTATTAATTAATGTTTATATATTTATTGAGGTTACTGAAATTTAATTTTGCGAGAAAAAATCTATTAATCGTAAAATATATGAGACTTTGATTTTTATCTACGAATAATTAATTGAATTTGTTGGCTGATTTGTTCTTAAAAAAAGGAAGTTTTAATTTAAGTAAATCATGTTAGTGAAAATGATTTTTTTCGGTAAAATTGAGCTAAATATTTTGTGTACTTGCTTGCCGTAATTGATCTTTTAATTGAAATCGATTTTTAGTGAAAAATATCTACGCTTAGTCGGACACAATTTGGTATGCTGACACTTTCATTAAATATTAATACAATTGAAGGTATTTTATAATGATCTTCAGTAACATTATTAACATTATTTTTTAAAGGGAAAATCAATGTAATAATATTAATAATTGTTGTAAGTAGTACATTTGAATGAATATTACATTTGACAGATTAAATTTAAAGTTTGTATAATATCATTATGTTTTTATTATTTTTAATTTGATTAATCATTATATGTCATGTTTATTTGTATTATTTATTCAAGTTTATTTTAAATAATTATTCTAAAAAATATCAAAAGGTATGGTAATTTTTCCGATAAAAATTGAGAAAAATATATACATTAAAGAATACAATATCTTATTTGCAAAATTTAACAAAAATGTACTCATTTGTTTACTTTTTCATGCGCCAATCATATGATTTTTTAATAATTTTGATTTAATTGGGGTGTTTTTCGTAAAATTTTTAATTTTCTCAATAAATTCGCGTTTAATAAATTGAATCGCAAAAAAACGAAATTATATTATTTAAACTTCATGTAGGAAAGCGTGAAAAATATCTTTGCATATAAAGACTACGAAATGGACGAAGTTATCACAAACGAATATCTTGGCGTGACTGTAGCGAATTCAACCTTGAGCTCATGCAACCCAATCCTGCGATCAGAAAGACAAAAATTGCGTTTACTGCTATATTAACGTTGTGTATGGATATCAAAATTGACTTACAGCAGGCTAGAGTTAAATTATACGATAGCAATGAGATGAAAATCGTTGAGCTAAGCAAATACGATCTTATCTCAAAACATGATTGCAACTATTATTACTATTTTTTTTTCTTTTTTTTTTTTTTTTTTTTGCGAAAAGCGTTTTGTTTTACCTAGAAAGCGATACATTTATTTTTGCAAGTATTGGGTTAATCTTGGGTTATTTTTGCAAGTATTGGGTTATTCAAATTAAAAATGATAAAACATTCGTCTTTTGAAATTACCAATTTGATTCGTTGATTTTACATCTAAATCAAATATTGATTGTGATTTGACTATGTAATGAACTAAAATCTAAGAAAAATTATTTTATGGAGATTTTTTTGATAAAAATGTCTGGTATTATACGAACGTTCTTTTGATGTACAAACTTTAAAAACAAAAATGTTTTCTTGTTAATATAATAAATAAATTACATGTATAGTGTACGTTTTCTCAAATATTTGTAATAAAATATAGAGGAAAAATTTGAACCTTTTCTAGAATTAATTTTACGTTTATCTACATTTTTCCCTCGCTTATAAAAATCAAATTAGATAGAAAATTATAGGTTATTAAATCCAAATGGGAAGGGAATAATTGAATTCCACCAAATAATATACATGAAATAATTATAATTTTATATTATTACCTTGATGAAAATTGTTATTTCAGAAAGATTAGAGAAATCTGGCATATACATCATCATTTATAATTATAAATCATCATTTTATAATTTAATACTTTTTACTGTATAAAGAAGTCGGTTTTCTTTTCAACGCCTATAAACTCGCATACTTCAAACTTGTGGATATCTAAGCATCTTAAAGTTCGAACATATTCGATCACACTTTCGAAGTTTGACTATTTACAAATTTCAACTTACTTGAGTATAAAACCTAGGTGATGAAAAGATGTTGTATCACGATTCATACATTTAATTCAATGACGAATGCAATTTAAAGTTGAAGTATTATTTGAAAGTGAGAACATTTTGTTAGAAAACATTGTTAGTAAACAAATCTTTTTTTTGTTTTCCGTTTTTTTAAGAGTGTGAGTAATGGTTTTCGGCCGTCTTTGCTCAATAAATATATAGATACAATAAACAACTTTGAATTCAGAGTGGTCCAATAAGCAAGCATTAATAAGAAATTAAAAGCATTCTCTAAACGAAACGTGATTTTCCTTCGATCCAAGCAATAATTTACTTCAGACGATTCAATTTCAAGGAAGGGGCTCATTTTCCCAGCAGAGAACGTGAGCGTGCGTTTTCTTGACGAATTGTCGCGGTATTTGTCACTTCCGACCTGAATCATTGAAACCGTCTCGAGTCGGATCATCTTTCGAAAGAGTCATCGAAGATAAGAGCAGTAAAACTCTTGATATGAATTGCAAATGTTTCAAGTTAGCCCACTTAAACGACTTCCAGTTATGTCACTTTCACATAAGAACGAAGTTTCACATGCACGTCAAACACGAATTCGGCTTTGGACAAATAGTAACTCGAATTTTGTTTATGATTTACAAAAAAGTGATCGAATATCAGACGAAATGATAAAAAGTAGGTAAAGTGATCGATAAAAATAATTTTTTTTATCAAGCTTAAATTTTATAAAAAAATAAAACTTTTTTGACAAAAATTTGTTTATTTTCGAACTTTTATTTGACTTATGCAACTTCTTTTTAATTATTTTCATATTAAAATTGTGTACAGTAGCCAGTATTATTATATTTTCGTGCTTTTTTTTTTTCACAAAAACGGAAAGTACATTATACATTCAAAAAAGGAAAATGTTTCGTGCAATTAAACGTAACGTCACGGCGCATCAACATTCAAGTATCGCTTGTTTGACATCGAAAAACCCAACGGTTTATTAAATTTGTCTCGCGAAAAGAAGAGCGTTAATTGACTAACCGTTGAATCGACGAAAATTATTTGCGAGGGAATAATACGCGTCTGGAAAACATGCGTGAATGTATGGCTTTTCGTGCGGCTGTTTCAATATCCCGAGCTCGTAAATTTCAGTTGAAGCACGACTTCGGCAATATGATTAATCGTTGACGAAAGTTGACTGCCACGTAACAACGGATTTGATTAAATAATTATACAGAAGATGGGACTGTCTTGCATGTTATCGCTTGGAAAGTTACTCCCGTGGGTTCTCACATATATCCTTCATCTATTTTTCACACGTAAATGAATTCATATTCAGATAGTGCTTCTAATACATTTTTCATTCTACACGTGTAATTCATTTCTCTCTGTTCAACTCATTACTTCGATAATGAATGAAATTAAAAAAAAAGTTGTTATTATTATACGTGGAAAATGAACGAACAAGCGTTGGCATTTTCGTTTGAAATTCATTTTTTTATCGCGAAGAGGAAAAATTCCGGCAAATCATTCCGAAATTATTTTGAACGTACATTTACAGTGAACAATCGAGAAATTTCAATGATAATTCTGCTTTTTGATGGGACGCGAGCGGACAATCGACGGCCCGATAAATTGTTGGGCAGCTGTATATTAGAGTGTATTTTAATAGTAAAAATCGACGTTTGGTAACAAAGTTGACAACTATTGTACGGTGCAAACGAATCGTTACTTTTTCCTTTGCCTGGTAACGCATACGAATTATTCGTACGAAAATATTGTGAAGAAGAAAAAGTTAGCATTAAAATTACATTTTACAAATTTTGCAATGAAAGAAACACGTCTTATTAGTTGTAAATTGAGGAGTGCACTTGACCCGACGTTTTATTTTCGATGGCAAATGAAAAAAAAGCGACTGTTTGCAAACGAACGTAATATCAGCCGAGTTATTTTCGGTTGTAATGAGAATAAGAACAATGAATGGATGAAGGTCGGAGGTTGGAGAAGTTGGAATTACGTCGAGACGAGATTTCGCAAAGTCTTGGATTGAAAATGAGCAATGCTTAGAGCTCGTTACTGCTATTGTGGTGAAACGCGGAAATAAAGCATGTAATTACTAGGCCTATTGTTTGAATAAATTAACGATCGTGACGCGATAAGCCCTGTTTTCTTTACAATTTTTGATCAAAAGATTTTTGCAAGCCGGCCAGTACAGGCGTGTCGTGTCAATCGATAGATGAATCTAACTCGGGCGTTTAACGCCTTGGGTTATCATTTAGATCTCAAATTCTGTTCGTGCTTATGCGGGGATTATTATTAACCAAAATGTTTTAATTGAAATCAAAATTTAGCTTTTAAATTTTGATTTCAGACAAACGGAATTTCATGGTCAAGGAAAATACAAGATTAGCACTTCATTTTCATTGGTCTTTCCGTTCGATCGTAAATTAATTAACGTTATTGATTATATGATTGTTATTGTATAATTATTTAACACGAATACACTTTGTAATTAACATGTAAGAATTGTTTGAATGAGTCGCAAATTGAAAAAGCGGAAACGTAAATATAATTTGGTAGATCTGATATTGCGCAATTTGAATGCGTAGTCAGTATTTCTAAAACGTGAATTACAGTTAAGAAAACGGTTGAATGCAAACAATTAATTTTCAATTAAAAATTATCTTTTTTCTTGATGCGTTACGATAGTCTCGTGATAGAATTTACAAAATCGTATTGCTCATATTGAACCAAAATTTCACAGTACTGCGAAGGGTTTATGATAATTAAAAAAATATTGGAATTTCCTAGGTGAGAAAAGCGTGAGTGTCAAAGAATATGTCTTTTCAAGGATTTGGGCTATCTGATGAGTCTGGATCCGTTCACGTTGTGGCTGGAACCAGTCGACCGTTTTCGTAAGAACTTGCGGTGAGTTTAATAATATTTAAAATCATTTTAACTTTACGTAATAGGTTTTTCTAGTATTTTTGTATACCTTTGTTTCCATTACGCGCATCGATAATTTGGATTCATTTTGTAATTTCTTGTATTCATTTATTTTGGAAAAGCCTATAATGTGTTTTTCACAGAAAAAGCAGATTAATCCATTTTATCATTATGGAGCTGTAAATGTTAATGAATTAATGACCTCCACCATAAATATTAATAAAATAATGATGGCAAAGTCCATTAATTATCATTTTAGCGCACAATCACGACTTAATATTTCAGCCATTTTTGCTCCTCGAATATTTCGATACGTCGATCGAAATACGTGTAACCAATTATGTCGATAATTTCGGTTATTGGAAAATCTCTTAAAAACAATATAAAAGAATGCATGGGATCATTTAATGAAAATTCAATATCAACGTTTAAACATTTAATTAATTGAATACATTCCTATTATTTTTTTATTTCAATCAATCAAATTTATATTTCTTTCAATCAAAACATAACGAATCAAAAATTGATATAGAATTTATAGGTAAAGACAAAACTTTACTTTTCAACATTTCTAGTTTCTCAATTAAAAATTGTCCTTTTGATCAAAATGCATATTCATTTTGAACGAGAAAAAATTCTATCAATATTCGTGAAATTTGCAAGGGCTTAGAACTGTGCTACTAATTGAAAATTCGACAAAAATATTCAAAGACTCGATAAGCAAACGTTAAAAGAGAAAAAAGGTATTACTTATTTTTACATGAAACTTGTTTCTTTTGACATTCAAGTATTTTAATAACAAAATTTGTTTTACCATTGAAAAAAAATCTTCTTTTACGTACAATATCTTTTTATATGAAAGTAATTTTGCAAGCGAAATATCGTTCATTTAGTCCCGTCTATTCCCTCTAAAGGAAAAAAAAAATTACCGAACACACCACGCCCAATTGACGGTTTAATTAACGTTAAAGTTTTTATTACTGCACTTTTCTCGCGGTACATTTTTTCCGCGGCATTAAACAGTCAATTCGACGAATCAAGAGTTGCCGTCGCATTCCGCCGGGGCAAAAACGCTTCGGTCGCTTTGTCAATCGCACGAAATGCCCGTGGAAAAACAATAAACAGCCTTCATTTAATTAATCTTGCCGAGCGTGGCGGCAAAGAAAGCCGGATCAATCGTCCGGCCATCAATCAAAACTTAATCCGATTGATCGATAAATTCGTTTAATTGCAACCGGCCAATTAATTTGCCTAATTATCCTTCTTCAACGGCGCAAATACCAAATACACCAGCGGTCGCGGCT
>JABFOV010005447.1:0-12028 GCA_022817685.1 Aradophagus sp. ZL-2020
TTTTACTCAACTTGAAGAAGCAGAAAATAATTAAGAGATACTACTAAAAGATACCATAAGATTTTAAATTTTTAGTATTGAAAGTACTAAAGGTTAGTACTTTTTTTCAGTACTTTTAGTAGTACTGATACTAGTGCTATAAATGTTTTGTTTGACTAATACTTTTAGTACTTTACTACTAAGTTATAAAACTTACTATTTAATGAACCGTTTCGTTAAACCATTTCAACTGCAAAATTTACTATTTAGTAATAATTTTCACTATGCGAAGAAAACCGAATAGTAAAATATAATACTAAAAATTTTTGTATTTTAAAATCGTATGAAAATTTGAAATTTTTAACGTATTATCGACTACATAATCAGGCATTAAAAATGGAAATACTACTAATTAATGAAATTTACTATCCAGATTAGAGGTGTACTGATACTCAAACGATATCGAGCGAAAAAAAACAATATATAGAGATCTCTAATTATTTCCAAATCTCGATATATATCAAAATACTTCAAGATTTCGATCACAAAGTACATCGAGATTATGCCAACTTGCAAAAAAGTCGAGATTTTTATGATAAAAAACAAGTACAATATCTTGACTCGAGGCCTCGTACAAGCGCAAAAATTGTTTAAAAAGTAGGGGTGTGCGATATCTCGATCTTTGAAATTGAGCGAGATAATCGAACGATATCAAGCGATGAAAACAATATATATAGATCTCTAATTATTTCTAAATCTCGATATTTATCGAAATACTTCGAGATTTTGATCACAATGTACATCCAGATTATGCTGAAACTATGCGAAAAAATCTTGGAAAAAAAGACATCCCGATTCGAGATCTCTCAGGTAACTCGATACCTCGAAATATTCCGATTAATTCCTCGTCGGTAACGTTCGACATTAATAACCTTGATTTTTTCATATCTTGCACACCCCTACATCAGTGATTTAAAGACATGTAGAAACTCTTTTTTTTTCATTTTTTTCATCAAAATAAGTGTCTCATCATAAGACATCCCTCCTGTCTTCTGTAATAAAAGTATCTTAAGAATGAGCCACTCCATTTCGCAGTGAAACTTGATTAAGGTGATTTTTCAAGCTATTATCACTAGATTATTGTTTTTTTTTTTTTTTAAATAACTTTGTTAAAATCAATAGTTATGCAAAATAAATATAACCCAGCAAATGTATTACTCTGGGAGAATGTTTTTCATTTTCTAAAAGTTAATTCTGTTCTTTTGTTCCAATGCAGAAAAGTTTTGAGGTGAAAAAAAATACTTTGGCAGTTTCACAGCCCACAATTATTTAAAAAATTGCAATTTTTAAGGCTCGAACTATTCTCCCATTGTTAAACATTTGCTGGGTTATATTTAAAAGTTTTAATTTTATATTTAGAAATTGTAATTTGAAAAGACACTAACTCCATGGCACCAGAACTGAGGAATCACCTTAACTTATGTTAATTCAACGAATCAGCCTAGTTTCGTCAGACAAGCTCTCGCGCGAATCCTTGAAAATGATTGTCCGTAAACTTGCCAACTGTAGCGATTTTTCACTCGTTGCCAATAATTTGTCCCCCACCGGCGGCGCGTAATTAAAGAATTCCTCGTTGCAACTGATACGAGACCTTGACATTTGCTGGGCACCGGCGAGTGATACACGCGAAACGGAAATATCACTCAGAGCGTGCAAACGCGGTTAAGATCGACAGCGGGAAAGTTTCGCAACGTCGTAAAACGCGTGCAATTGCGGCGAGCCGCGTACGTCGTTGGCTCGTTTGCGAGCTCGACTTAATGGACAAAAAGGCGCGTAAAAAGTGGCGGGCGCACTTTTTAATAATAAAGAAAAAAAAAATAAAAGAAAAGAAAAAACGTTTGTTTTAGTCACTAACAAGTGCATCCGCTGTTTCGCCGGAGAAAAACGTTGTTGGAAATTGCTGCAACTGGGTCTCATCTGGGGGAAAAATTGCGGCCTAATTGATAGCTAGAAAAACTCGTTCGGATGATAATCGGTTGGAATGTTTTGAATTTTCAATCGTATTCAAGGTAAGAACGAATGGATGTGAAAGCGAATATAACTACTAAATTGAAAAAAAAGAAAACTTTAAAATTTTTTAAAACATATATATATAATATACCAAAGAGTAATCATTTTGTATTTATTATTTAATGGTTTAATTTCGAACAAAAATTAATAAAGTTTGTACTGTATAGTATATACTTTTTGATAAATTTTGAATATGATTTAAAAATTTTGTTATAAGGTTGGCAGTCTTCGCGCTGCCATGATTACCAACATATAAATATGAGGTTGAGTCTTCAGTCTTTCAATATTCACTTTTAAATCTTGTTGTAAGATTTTGAATTTTGTATGGAAATTTAGTTCATTTGGAATCAAGATGTGCAAAGTGCAAGATTGATAAAATTAGGAGTGTGCGAGATATTAAAAGATCGAGGTTATCGATATTGAGCGTTAACGATATTGGATTAAGCGATATATTTCGAGATCTCGAGTTGAGCTATCTTGCTTCTTCTTGTTCAAAACTTCGATTTTTTGCAAGTTTCGGCAAAATATCGATGTATGTTGTGATCGAGATCTCTATGCATATTTTTTTTCGCTCGATATCGTTCGAGTATCATATTCTTTTGTTCGATAAACATCGAGATATCGCACACCCCTAGACAAAATCTTAAATGAATTTACTAATTGTAGCGAAATATCAAGACGGATTGCAGCACTCATTTCATTCAAGAATCTTTAAGTTTTGCTATTATTTTCTTCGGTTGAAACCTAATTTGATCCTGTCAAGACATTTTTTCTAGGCTTAATCATTTAGTATCTTGGACCAAGAAAACTTTTCTTGGCTCAAGGACATTTATTCTTAGCAAAATATCAAGATACATTTTGTCTTGAATCAAGAAATTTTTTCTTCACTGAATGCATCCTTTTTGTGAGTGAGGTCGACGAAAAATTTTGATTAAAAAAAATATTTTTAATGGCTCTGAAATATGACATTAACGCGATGCATTTGCTAAATTGGTAAAAATGTCGCGAGCAAGGAACCGACAAAGGGACGTTGCAAAAGTCGCTTATTTTGCAACGACGCGTCGTGTTTGCCTAGTTTAACAATTTTGGAAAGTACAATTGCTCGCAATTGGCAAAAGTGTGCCGGCAGGCCGCACGGGAAACGGACACTAAATGCACGGCTCAGTCGAGGACCAATTTTGCAAGACTTAACTTTCATTATAAGAGCTTAAGTATGATTGATGTCTGTACAATGGTGGCTTGCGGGAATCTCGGCTCGAAAGGCGATTCGAGCCTTTTAATCCGCCCGTCGAATCGTGATAAAACGGAATAAATTTGAGGCCGACTTCCCCTATCGGACGATCGGCTTGCTTCATTCAAAACCTTTTTTATCTCCGAAACCTCAAACGGAAATCAGTCGAGTCGCTCGCTTTGACTTCTTATTAGCGCCGAGATGAGCGTTTTACAAATTTTCGCACATTTTCACTTACAAAGAATCATTTCTTATAATATTAATTGATTATAAAATATAAATGTAAAAATTGATATATAAATGTAAAATATAGGCAAAGTATTATTAAAGTATGAATTTATAAAAAACTTTTTTTTTAATATTAATCTGAATATAAAATATGTACGTTAAATTACAAGTGGATTTGAATGAAAAAAAATTAGGTTTTCGCATTTTTCGCGAGAAATCCATTTCTTTGACAAATGACAAGATAATTTGGGTCTCCGACTAATCAGCGACTAACACCTGGCGCAAAACTGTAAAGTGAATATTTCACACGTGTCTTAATTGCTTATAATAAGACAGAAGATAAACTGTGGAAAGGTGTCGGATGTTTAATGGCGGTTTAATGATTAGCTTTTTTTTCTTCAATAATTTAAATTGCTATACATTTTTACGCGCAAAAGGTTATACATAATGCAGTTATAATGGTTTGTTGGTCAAAACAATTGAGCCAGTAAATAGAGCACTAGATGGCGCAAATAAATATAACCTCAAATCAACGATAATTCAATGGTCTTTAAATGTCTAAAAATACGACGATAAAAATTTGACAATAGGCAAAAAACATTTCGACTGAATTCAATTAAAGTTTCAATTAAAAACCATTAGCAATTGTCCTGTAAATCCGAGAGTTGCTTACTTTCAGGGGTGTGCGATGTATCGGAAAATGAAGTTATCAAAGAGATATTAGATTGAAGTATTTCAAAATCTCGAACTTGATGTAAAATCCCGAACAGAGATATTCATTCGTTAATTTTCATTCATTTATTTATTTCCAAATCCTTGAAATCTCGATGCACGTTGAAATCGAGATCTCGAAACATCTCCATTAATGTCGAGATTTCTCAATGATAGGGACAGGCAATTAAATCGTGATTAATCGAACAATCGATTGTTCGGTAAGATTAATCGGAAAGTTGTAATCCGATTAATTGAGAAATCGATTATTTTATACAATCATCTAAAAGTCTGTTAGAACCGATTATCATAATGCAATTAATCGATTATTATTAATCGCATCTTTTTCGATGATCGCCTACCCCTGCTGAATCGAAACCTTATCATACATTGGAGCCTCGCTTGATACCTTTCGGATATTATCTCGCTTTTTTTCGAGACATCGCACACCCCTGTTTGATTTGTAAGTTTGCCGCAAGAGGGCTGGAAACAGTTGAAAATTTGGCGCGCAGTGACGTACCAAAGCAAAGCTCGAATACGAGGCTCGGGATTTTTTGCTGACCTTTCCCATGACACTCGACGGCGCGTTGTATCTCACGTTGCCGGCTAAATTGTTTACGTTTGTTGCAACAGTTGCGATCCTCAAATACGTATCGCCGCGCAATCGAAAGGGAACGGGAAAAGCGCGGCCGGGAGGGGCGCGCTTTTGCTTGATTTCCACGCGCCGACGCAACCGCCGATTACGCAATCGCCATTTTTCCGCCGCTTCTTCGCGCGGCTGCGTTCAAAAGTGCGCTCTTTCTCACGTGCGCATCCAAACTGCGCCCGTGTAAACTCGGCATTTTCAATCAAACGACCGCGCCTCTTCTAACCGTTTCCCTTGAATTAACTTCAATTTTCTTCGAAACGTAATTTCACTTTTTTTTTTCTTACGAAAAATTTAACGATTTACAGAATTTGTTTAATTTTACCGCGAAAAAGAAATTTTACGAAATCGCTGTTTTTCGAATTATCTGAACTTGCAATTATTCGCGATGAAAAATTGCAAAACGATTTTTCAGTCCAGCACATTTTGGAGCGAGAGATAAAGTTCAAAGTTGAAATCCGACGTGCATCTGAAGCGACCCCGATGGAAATCCCGTGCGAAAGTTGCATAACACCTGCGTAAACCGCGGCAAAGTAGCTTACGGCGAAGTGAAGACATTTTATAATCGCAAAGCGGCATTAAGTACGTAAAATCTTGATGTCAGATTGTGAGATTATGTAATGACAAATGATTACGAGCCCGAGTTGGCGATTGAAAAATCATTCTTCGCGCGGCCGTTTGAGGAATTCAATCCGCGGCTCGTTCGGCGTTAATTAATGCGTCGTGAATTTCTCCGCCAAAACATTCGCACGTTCGAGAATTGATAGCTTTTAATTATACGCTCGAGACGCTTGGGAGAATCGCCCGACGAGATTGAGATACATAAGTGAATCTAAGTGATTATGGAAAATTAATGATGATGAATCGCAATTTTTTGGGGAGATGTCGTTAACGTTGAACCAACGCGGGGAAAATGTTGCGAAATCGTTTGGCAAATTAGCAGTCTCGAGTGGCTTCGACGTGGTGTTTGATTAAGGTTTAATTTTTTCATGGCGTTTGTTTGGTTTACTTATTAAGGTGGGATTACTGTCGACTCAAAATAGTCACACGGAAAGAAAAATGGATGAATTTTGAATAGAAAGGTTTTCTAATTTTGTAAACTGTTCTGTACAATATTATAATATCATATCTATTGTATCTATTTATGTATGTGATTTGTATTATGTATGTATGCGTATGTGGATGTATGTATAGATATGTATGTATGTATATGTACGTATGTATATGTATGTATATATATGTATGACTATGTGTGTATGGATATGTAAGTATGTACATTTATGTATGTGTGTATATGTACGTATGTATATGTAGGTATATATATGTATGCCTATGTGTGTATAGATATGTAAGTATGTACATTTATGTATGTATGTATATGTGCGTATGTATATGTATGCATATGTATGTATGCATATGTATGTATATAAATGTATGTCTATGTGTGTATAGATATGTAAGTATGAACATTTATGTATGCATGTGTATGTATTGTATTTATAAATACAAAGTTTATACCGATTTTAGCGTAATCTATACTACTTTTGTAAGACACTTGGACCAAAATGGTATAAGCAGCTTGCAAAAGGCATAGATGGCAAAATTGGTACGACATGGTTATTTACTAAATTTGTCGAATTTTCTTTGCGTGCACTATAAAATAAAGCTTTATGTAATTATTAGTAACACCTTGCTCTATGAATTTCCAAAATTTCATCAAGTTTGACCGTTTTTAAACTGAGATATTCGGTATCAAAGTTTATAAAATCGATAGATATAGACATACAAACAATGTGATTTCAAAAATTTTCAAAGTAAAGTATCTCCCCTTTTATTTAATTAATAATTCATATTAACAACTAATTAATTTTTTGTGGTAATAGCAACTTTTTAATATTATTAACTTATTCTATGTTTTATGATTGTTATCTAAAACATATATATATATACATGCACATTATGTAACATATTATATATAATAAATATTATTTAAATATCATAAATATAATATAAATATTATAAAAATTATATATAATAAATAAAATAAAAAAAAATGAAAAAATGGAATTAAAAAAAGGCGGTTGAAGGATGGTACTCATACGGTTTATGGAGGATCCATTCTCAGCACGTTCGGCATACCGCAAGCAATCCGTCGATCTCCGCGCTGGAATACTGATCAAAAACGGGATATTCGATAAGCGCTTTTGGCACGTATTTATTATACGCGAAGATTTCGAGGTCAGTGGATAACCTTGGAGTGAAATGCGCGAATAATCATAACCAAAACAAAAAAAAAAAAATTAATTACAACAAAAAAACTAGTAAAAATATTAGTGATATTTTTGTATTAGTAATTTGAATATTTTAGTGATTTTCTTGTAAAAACTTAGAGTTTGATTTAAGTTTGTATTACATTTTGAAATAAAATTTCGATTGAGTTAAATATCAAAGCGATAGCAGGTACAACTTAGTCACTTGGTAAACGCGATTGCACGGTGTATACATGAGTCACGCACTTTTGCAAACGATCCGTACGCCAAACACGAAGATATTGATTCTACGAAGATTTGTTTGATCTGAATTAATTATCGCGAACGACATGAAACCTTCGTCCGAAAATCGTATTTTGAAATTCTTTCGTTTATCTTTTGATCATCGTTTCGTAAACTCGTTTACTAGAAACAAGTGGATTGATTTTATTCAACGATGATGTTGAATTGAATCAACATTTGTAAGTTCAAACAAATCTCGTTGATTCACGTTTGAAAATTCAATGTAATGATTAAATATTATTGTGAATTGATGAGTCAATATTGAATCGCATATGACTCTATGCAATATTGAGTTTCATGATTACATATTAGTAAGTTAGTTCCAGATACATGTAGCTCTATATTGAATAAAACTAAAATAAATGTTGATGAGTCAATATTGAGTTACATGACTCTTTACTATAAGTTAGTACTGAATTACACGTGGCTCTGTTGTTGAGTCAATGTTGAATCAATAAAAATTACATGTGACTCTATGTGATGATTCAATGTTGAATCAAAGTGAAACAAATGTTGATGAGTCAATATTGGGTTGCGTGACTCTTCACTAAAAGTTAGTACTGAATTACACGTGGTTTTGTTGGCGAGTCAATGTTGAATCAATGTAGTTTACACGTTCATGAGTTAATTTTGAGTAACATGATTCTATACCAAGTTGATACTGAATTACGTGAGGCTCTATGTTGATGAACTAATGTTGAATTAAAGTGAAATAAATGCTAATGAGTTATTGAGTCACATGACTATATTTTTAATTCAATACTAAATCACATGTTTCTCTATATAAAATCAAAGAAAAATAAATGTTTGAGTCAATATTGATTTTGTATTCAAATTCTTAAACATCGACCATTACGACGTCCAACTTCAATGACTCACCACTGAATCAAAGTGCGTTTAACCCTTTTATTCGAACACAAGTACATTCGGAACGCGAATTCGAATCCGTAACCAAATGAAATGTATAAACCGCGACAAGGCAGGCAAGCGCGCGAAACCAAGTGGCAAATTAAAAAGGATGATTAACTTACGGCAGAGCGTAATAAATACGGGGGATAACTCATCGGACGGATGACAAACTGGGTCAAACTGAGAATCCCTTGGCAATTCGACTCCGGCGGGATGAAATATCGTCGAGGCGGTAATGAGAAAGCGAAAGTCAGCCGCGGAGAATGACGAGGGACGGAAAGGGAAAGGAAAGAAGAGGAGAAGGATGTGGGATTAATAAGTTTAGCTGCAGGTGATTATTAGCGCCGACCGCATGCCGCGTCGTTGCTTCTAATGCAAATGAGAATTAAGAATGTTGTTAAAATGAAGAAAAGGAAAGACAATGAGGAGGAGTAAGACTGCAATCACGCGGGGAGGGCTGAATAATAAATCGGCAACGGGATAAAATGAAATAAAAGATGGACGAACCAAGGACAAACTCAAACAAACAAGATGAATCGGGGGGAAGGGTTGCAATGAAAAGGTGTGTAATAAAAGACAGAAGAAAACATGTCAAAATGAAAATAATAATGAGAAAAAAAATAACAAAAAGATAAGTTGTTGAGGATAAAAAACGTCGATTAAACGTTGTTTAAACATAATTTAATTAGAGGAACTTATGAAAATAAAAATACTAAACAACAAAGATACAAAAATGACAAAGAGAGAAATTGTTGCAACTCATTTAAAACGCATGTAACGTTGATTAAACGTGATTTTGACCTCTCAAGATTGATTCATCGAAAGCACCGCTGCCGCGCGAAATTCGAAAAGCTGATTTCGCCGGTCGGCGATGCCGCCGGTACGATCAACCTGCTGCGCGTCTGAGTGCTCCACGGCGCATTCCACTTGAGGGTTTTTCGCATTGTCATTAGAGCGCGGCGTCAGACAATGAGAGCTATGTTGCTCAACAGTGCTTCCTGCAGAAAAAAAGGCTAAAAAATCGAAAAGAGGGAAAGAGAGAGAGATGGGGAGAAAAAAAGGGGGGAAAAGTGGCCGCGCGACAGGAGAGAGACGTGCTCGTTTGTCGTCATTGTGCAACGTCCCCAGACGAGGAGAAACACCATTTTATTGTTTAGACGCATTTTCTGTGTCACTGATTCTGCACGTGACTGAATTGAGTACCTAAGTAGCCCAACAAAATCCTCTTCAATTTTTCTTCTTTTCTTTTCAATACATGTTTCCAGTGCAAGACATTTCAGTACACATACACAAACGTAAACAAATGTAAATGACAAAAATTGTCATCTGTTTATGTGTAACAAATGTCAATACATGTAAATAAACATAAAAACGCTAAAACAGTTTTAATGAGTAAATAAAAAAATGTAAACAAACTATCTTTTAGTTACATTTGTTTCATTGTTTTCTGTATATATGTAGGTTTATACAACGAATGTAAGTGCATGTAAACAAATGTAAAAAAACTGGAAAAGTTTGAATAAGTATACAAACAGATAAATAGATTAATAGATGTAAACAAACAATCGTTTATTTACGTTTGTTTTGGTTCCTTCTGTTTGTTGCTTTATGTAGTTAATGTAAATACAAGTAAGTATATGTAAATAAACAATGTTTTGTTTACATTTGTAAACAAACATTCTTTTATTTACATTAATTTGATTTTTTTATTTTATTTATTTTATATATTTATTTCATTTTTTTTACTGTTTACAGCTCATAGCTATCAAATACAATTGTTTATTTACCTTTGTTTAATTTTTTCATTCATTTTCGTTTGTTTCTAAATGCAGTTATTGTAAATATCTGTAAACAAATGTAGGTAAGCAATCCTTTGTTTACGTTTGTTAACAATCTTATATTTACGTTTGTTCGATTGTTTATTGTTTAAACGATGTTTTGTTTATATTCTTTATCACTTTTTATATTTCGATCCGTTTATACGTTCGTTTATCCGTTAACTATACGAACAACTATCTGCTTTTTGTTTACGTCGGTTTGTTTAATGACATTAGTTCGGCAATTGAACTACTTTGTTTTTATGTAATTTTTGTATTACTTTATTTTTATTTTTATTTATTTTGTATAATTCAACTGTTACAATTTATTTATTTCTTTTACTGATTTTAATTAAAAAATTATAGATTCTATTAGGTAACTGTTAAAAGTTATCGTACAACTGGAAGTAACCATTATCAACGTATAAATAAAAGCGCGAGGCACCCTGTCACCCCAATCCGTTCCTGGCTCCAGGTTCACTCGGAAAAAACGGCCTCGCGTTTGTAGAAGCTGGGTTGGCCGAGCGGTCTAAGGCGCCAGATTTAAGCTCTGGTTCCCTATTGGGAGCGTGGGTTCGAACCCCACACCCAGCAAAATTTTTTTTTTATTCTCGAATTCCATTTTTTTTACATTCACGACAAACCGTTTCTTTTATTATGTAACTTTTTTTCCAATTATTGTCACTTAGTTGCATGACAAGTACAATTAAAAAATAAACAAATTATTGTTTAATTAAAAAAGGAAGTAAATATTTTTGAACTGAAAATGGACTTTTAATTGAATAAGTGAATTTATACGCAATTTAAATTAAAAATGTCAAAATTGTATTTTATCTTTTATACTGAAATGCTTTATTTTATAGTTCCCTTATTTTTCTGTCAGTCAACGTCATACTTATCTTTAAATCAATATCCGTTTGCACGCTTAATCACACACGAAACCAGTAATGAGTTTTGATGATAATTTATTATCTGAAAAACGGTCTAAAACAAACAATCGTTGACATTTTTTAATTAATTTTTTAATTAAATTTAATTAAATAATATGATTAAAATTTATTAAGTAACAGAAAATATGATGTATATAACCATGTATTAATGAATTCATGTAAATAAAAATATATCAAAAAATTAAAAAATAGGTATTCTAAATTATTACTTATAAAAATTTTATATTATAATATTGTATTGAAATGATTTATTTATATTATGCACGGATAAATAAATTTTATATCTTCGTTTCGAAATTCGTACGAATTACCGGCGATTGGGAAAGTCGTAAATGTCTTTACGATTTTCTTTAAGTTTGCAAATTTTTATTATTTATGCGCGCGAAAAGCCATTTCGTTTTCCGCGGGCGAACGTTCGCATTCATACATATATCCAGATGGCGGAAGCAATTTCTAAAACGTTTGTTTAATGCCGAAATGTCTGCTACTTGAAAGTACCACCATTGTGAAGTACGCTTTAAAACATTCAATTTTTTTTAATTAAAAAAAAATCCGTAAAATTATCTATTCCAAAAATAAATCGTTTTTAGTAACGTATATTCATATTTAATTTTTAAATATTAATTAATTTCATTGATTACATTCATTGAAAATTTTGGTATCAAATATAAAATGAATGTTTTGTGACTATCGTACCGCACTCCACACATCACCCACACCTCACCCACTCACCATCAACATAATACATAATAATCATAATATTAAACATAAATAAAAAAAAATCAATGTAATATTTAATATTTATTTTAAAACTATATTTTTAAATAATTTTTTTTATTTTATTTTTTTTTATATTTTTATTATTTTATTTATTATAAATATAAAATTTAATATAAATTTAATAAATTAATTTTTATATTTGTTTACATTTATCA
>JABFOV010005448.1:0-12025 GCA_022817685.1 Aradophagus sp. ZL-2020
GCCCTCTCACCATGAGGGTGCTCGTGGGTGCCATGGGGTCCGGGGGGTCCTCCACGGATGGGCCTGTGACAATAACAAACCCCCCGCTCTTCTCTCCGGGAGCCCTGGATTACGGGCGATGTTGTTCGTGGCGACGTGGTTAGCAGATGTTCGGCTCGGCGGGCGGCTTACGAGCGGGCAAGTACTTGCAAGGAAGCGGTTCTCGGCGGCACGTCGGGTTTCGCCTGGTGTCTCGGGCGAAGCTCCCCCGTGCCTCCCTTTCCCGGGCACGCCGTGGCCGTCGATAATCTACAATCAAGTCCCGAAATTGTAGTACAAGTTCTTATATAACAAAATAAAACAAAAAAAACTTTTATTCGAGAAATACAATTGTGGTTATCGAGATCTCACTCCGGTAACACAAGCCCGGTACATAATTCAACAAACCAAAACAAAAATATAAAATTACTCTCACACACAATCAACTTCATACTCTTAACTACACAGCTTTTCTACAATTTTATCACATTCAATCTTCCATACTTCAAATATTACAACACTTTATAACTCACGCATCCGTCCATACAATCATCCATATTCACACTCAAGCAACCATAGCACACACTCCTGCTCATTGAGATGGATGTATTCACCCGCGAGGAATTTCTGAGCTCCGCTTTCCTGAAATTAATTCTTTAACGCGGGGCCCAATTCTGACCCGTTGGGCGGCCAGCCCGACAAAATTCCCCCCTAGTTGTTTAATAAATGAGTCCGTCGACGGGGTGAAAATGTCACCCCGTCACAGTACATTATAATATGTTAACAATATATTGTCTTCGATACCCGATGGAGGATAGACACGTGTATCTTTAAATAATAAGAATTGAAGAGCGCGTGAAAAATATGTTTGACTAGATGAACAGAGCTCACAACAATACTCAAGTTTGGCACTTACTAGTATATTAAACATGAACAATGAGATTTTTGATGACTTGATTTTTTTTACTGATTCGAAATAAATAACCTAACGAACGATTGGCGGCTAGGATCAAAGAATGAATATAATGATTAAAATTCAGTTTACGGACAAAAATTACGCCTAGATCTTTTCGCAAATCAGTTCGACTCAGTAAAACATTTTTAATAAGGTAGTTAAATGAGATCGTTGTGGCTCTGTAAAAAGATCACTTCAATATTAGCAGGATTTAAAATTAGTTTGTTCGCATCATATCAGACCGCAAATCTATTAATGTTAGATTGCAAAAATTGACAATGCGCGTATGAGTTGATCGGACAGTATAGCTTAATGTCTTCGGCATAAATTAGTATAAAACAATCAACAGATGAATGGACATCATTGATTGACAGAATGAACAGCAATGGGCCCAGATTAGATCCTTGGGGGACACCAGCTGGAGCAAGGAAAGGGTGAAAAGCATAGCCGTGATTCAAAACAACATTATACCTGTCTTTCAAATAAGAATAAATAATTTTAATGTAATTAGGACATCATAATTCGCTAATTTGTTGAGGATTAATAGAGTGGTCTAAAAGATCAAAAGCTTTGGAAAAATCTCTAAAAATAACATCTATTTGATTGTGTTCGTTAATATATGAAGCCATGGTGTGAGTAAAAGTTATAAGGTTGGTTAAAGTAGAACGACCTTTGATAAAACCATGCTGTTCAATAAAAATAAAAGGTTTAAAAGCACTCAAAATGTGATCATATAGTAAAGATTTAAGAACTTCTGAAAAATTTGACAGAACTGAAATAGGTCTATAAATCTCAATCCTTTCCCGAGACCCCTTTTTGTAGACTGGTGTGACGCGGGCAGTTTTCCAACAAGACGGAAACTTTCCATCGGATAATGCTTCATTAAAAATATAATACAATGTTATCATCGCAAAAGCATTAGCGCAATGCCGAAGCAATAAAGCCGGAATTCCATTCGTTCCCGAGGTTATTTTATTTGGCATTGCTAGTAATTTCTTCTCGATTTCATTCACAGACACAAGTTGTCGAACATTGTTTATAGGCGGGATATGCTGGAGTTCAACGGGATTTAAAGAATTGAGCATACCATTATAACAGCTAGAAAACAATTCAGCAAAGAGATCCACATTTTCGGAGATACAAGTCCCAGTTTCAGTGCCGAAAGTAAGGGCATCGGGCAATCGATTCATTTTGTTTAATTACGATGTATAAGCCCAGAATTTCGAAGATTTCTCAGATATCATTGATTCCGTTTTCGAGTTATGCTGAGCAAATGCCGATCGAATATTGGCTTTAATATTATTACTAAATTAATGAATTTCCCCATGACTGACATTTTCCGGGTTTGTTCGGTGCAACCGCAAGAGTTCACGTTTGTGCTTAATGTGGTTGATAATTTCATTAATATACCATCTGGGATACTTATATACCCTCGGCACGGAAACAGGAACCAACTGGTTAATGACGTCATCTAACACATCGTAAAAGAAAGAAAAAAGTTCGTCAATATTGTTAAATTGAACAGTAGAAAATATTTGCGACCAATTGACCTCGGAAATGGATTGAGCGATTAAAGGAAAATTGGCCTTGAAATAATTAAATCGCTGTGACAGTAATGAAGGCGGCTTATTAGTATAAAGTAAACTATGAGCAGTCTCAAAAGTTAGGCATAGAGGAGGGTGATAATTATCAACTCTGAATATGGGTACAAGCGGTAGTGAGACAGAAATAGAAAAAGGAGTTGAAATTAAGTCTAAAGTGATACCGTCAGTATTTACTACATCACTGTACTGAGTTAGAGAATGTATTTCCATCATCTCGGAAAACACAATCTGTTTCAGATTTAACACACTGTTTGGTTTAAATCTATAAAGTCCAGGTAAATTGAAATCACCTAGGAACATCAATCGCGGTCCAAATAAAATATTCAAATTCATAAAGTACCGACAAATATCGGAAAATATTGTGGTTGAAGTAGCAAGCGGGATATAGATAGTTATAAAAATATGGGATAGGCCCCGTAATTTAATAATAACACCGACTGCCTCCACACCACAATTATTGCATAAATCAGATACGTCGAGTAGGGAATAAGAATAATTCTGTCGCACAGCCATCAATACAACCCCACCTCTCTTCGATTACCTATCGAAGTGGAAAACATTATATAAAGTTAAATCTGAAAATTCGGATGA
Organism: Aradophagus sp. ZL-2020; assembly: GCA_022817685.1. Taxonomy (NCBI): domain Eukaryota; kingdom Metazoa; phylum Arthropoda; class Insecta; order Hymenoptera; family Scelionidae; genus Aradophagus; species Aradophagus sp. ZL-2020. The sequence goes on from JABFOV010005448.1 coordinate 3,169, forward strand.
ATGTATTGAAGGGTTTAACCAAGTTTCTGACAAAGAGATTACATCATACAGTGTCAGTTGCGAGTCCGACGATTCAGTTGCTGTGGAGTGTCCCCGACGTAACAAACGACGAAATTCTGTTGTTCCTCTGGTTTCATTAGTACAAGTTCTTGTTTCACGTTGGCGTGGAGGGACTGTTGGAGAGGAGTTCCGTTTGCCGTAATCTCAAACGGTGCCAAATGGGTGTATTTATTAGCATTTTTCTTCTTTTCGATAAACATAAGCAGAAACGTCTCTTGGTCATCAGCATGGTCAAATATTATTTTCAGAGGTCGAGGTTTCGGTGAATCTTTGACATATTTGCCCATGCGAAATAGAGCTTTAATTTTTATCGATCGAGAAAAACCAATATATACTGCAAGCTCATTAAATAATTTAAAATCAATTTGTCTTTTTTCTTCAATTGTATTAGCAGCATTGTCTTGCATACCAAAGATAATAAGATTAAGATCTCGGAGTCTGCGTGCTAAGAGTTCTTTAAGCGTCTTAATATGCGAGTCGGTAATGTTACCTTGAGCTTCGGCGAGTCTGAGGTCAAGAGTGGTGTTATGTTGTGTTACTTGATTGATTTTAACATCGTGATCATCAAGTCTGGTATTGATTGTGATAATTGGATAAACTAAACTTTGTCGAAAGATTGTTTATTGCATCCAAAATTTTTCCTAGATCACTGCACGGAAAAAAATAGTATGAAAATATTATTTATACTGGTATTGCTAACAATTTCCATACGCACAGAAAAGAAAGTACGCCTATTTCAACTATACTGTTCCAATAATACGGATATATGAATATAAAAAACATTTATTAACAATATATTTATACTCACATTCCTTATTATCTGTTACAAGATTTCAATAATAAGAAACACCGATTTCAATATCGTTTTGAGAAAGTATCGCTGTTTCATTTATAAGGTTATTTCTACGATCGGCACGCTGTCACGTGACGCGGTATTCAAGTCGCCGAGTCGCGTCCCACAACAATTCTGTACGAGCTCGCGCCAAAATCGCGACATTCAGGTGTCTACGTTTCCTAGTTTATTTCGTGAAAAAACTGTTAAAGTATTATATTATATTTTATATATTTTATATACTTCTCCCCCTTTTATATATTATATTTTATATATTTTATATGCTGAAATAAATTCAAAATGACAATTACGTTATATTTAAAATTTAAGTAAAAACTGTTTCCTTTTTCTTTTTTGTAAACCTATTCTGTTAAATTATATAAACGGTACTAATCTGACATTTAAAAGTTTAGCTATGAAGTACATATTTCATACTGATGAAGATAGAAAGATAAATATTAGTTTATTATTTATACAATTTCTAGTTGGTTCAAGTTGGTAGTACTTTCTTTCCCACGTACTTAGAAATCTAGTTGTGCACCGCATACTTCTTTTTCCGTGTGTCAAACATCTCTTCTTGTTCAGATGGGGTACAATATATACAGCCTGGAGTAGATGTATGAATTTTACGTTCAGCACAGCTAGGATGGAACGATCTGGAGCACGTGGAGCAGGTAAATGCAGTATCTGATAAAACTTTACTTTCGCAATATGCACAAGAAACGCCAGCGCGTCAACGATGTCCAGACATGAGACGACACGGCCTCAGGATGTTCAGAGCTGTCAAAAATCCTGCAGAGTTATTTCATTCCGGAGCGCGTAGCATAACCTCAAAATCAAACTCGTCAAGTTTAGAAGAATAAGGGAAAAGACTAAAAAAAGGCGGGAACTGGGCAAGCACTTCATGTACAGCTGCGCTTGAGAAACCGATAGTCTTGATAAATTGATAAAAAAAGTTCAGAACTCAGAAAATCCGCACCAATAACAAATAATAGCGAGAGCCAAAAACAAGACAACTTAACTCACTCTAACTTCAAATAATAACGAAATAAATTAAATAAGTATTTACTTAGTGGGGACTCGGCCAACGTCCAGAATGGCAAAATCTCAAATCGAGTCTAAAAAAGTATAATCAGTTAGAAAAGAGTAGTTGCAGCAAACTGTACAAGCTTGGCGCTTATGACACGAGATGTCGCACGGAGGTTGTATAAACGACAGAAATTGCTCTGATTGTATAGTGTGAATTGACGCCAATAAATCATTATTCCATTGTAAAAAAAATTACGAATGAAATAAAAAAGTATTGTATATTGAATGTATATTGATGCTTCATATGATAACTGTATATTATAATGTTAAAATTCATTTTGTAACGTCGAGTTTTTTGGCTCGAGTCTCTTCGCCACTTCCAGGCTGTGCGATATACGATATAACAGGAAAGGAACGATATATATAAGATATAAGATATAACGGGTCAGGCGGCAAAGATATACAAAATCACGACAAAAGATATACGGTGTACCACGCTCTTCGGTATACGGGTTCACGATACACAACACCAGCGGAAATGCGCTCGACGGTATACCGGGCCACGCTATACAATGCCAGCGAGAACGATACGCGAGAATTTGAACGGAATATAAAATATCACAGCCTGGTGGTGAAGCGGACGAGAAACCAACGCATCTGACTTCAGAGAGACTCGCTGTTCAGGTTCCCCAATTAGGTCGAAATAAATTGTACGAATGAAATAGTTATAAGATATGGCATTTATTAACAGTACGATACGATACAGATTTGGAACTCAGATATATATCCGCAGATCGGTACGAAAAGATAGGCGAGGTAGCAAAATAAGCGACAAATTACTTAAAATATAATGCGATATACTGTAGGCGATATAATAAGATAATCGATAAGTTTAAGGCGATATAAGATAAAAGATATGAGATATAACGTACGCGATAAGGTAAAAAATTATAAAATATACGACAAAAGATAAGGTATGAAACGGAAGGGGTAAGAAATGACCACGCGGTCAGGCACGAGGCTGGGTTAGAGAAACCAGGAGCGGGATAAATTAAAAACGGTTACGATCAAGGAACGAAAAGGAAAACGGGCTAAACCCGAAGGCACCACTACTCACGAACCAGCACCAGGTACTCGGGGAAGGTAAGAGTTCTGAGGGCGTCCACAGTCTCGTCGTCGATTCCTTGTCCAGGTTGCAGAAGCACGTTCAGTTAGCGAGGCAGCGACGATAGAAGAGAGTTGGACCTTGCCGAAATTTGCGCCTCGTACCAGCCTTGCCCCACCACCTGGTTCCTCCTGCCACTCTCTCCGGAACCACGTAAGGTTCGACGCACGCGCCCCGCGTGTCGCCATCGTCGACACCGAAGGACCTTGATGACACAGGTACGTAACAGGAACCCAATGATGAGTCTCCCCGACGATGACACTCCTCAGGGCCGGACGGCAGACACGACGGGCCCCAGCGTCTTCTGATGGCCTCGGGCCGCCGTTCCACAAGATAATTCCGACCACGGGCAGCCGCAGCAGGAGTCAGGTACTTGATTCCCTGTAGAGTCATTCAGCCAGAGGAAATTGGCGCACCAGGGGCAAGCCGGATGGACCCAAGTCATCACTCTTCCGGTACGTAGTGTACGGCACCGGAAGTCCGCTCGCAACGGCGACAAGGTACGTATTTACAGCGTCACATGATGTAGATGAAGTAGGTCCAGTTAGAGGCTGCGGCGTAGTCACGAGAAAGGCAGTGAGAGAAAGAGCGCGCAAGAGTACTGGGGCAACGTGGGAGGTCGGCTCGAGCGGAGCTGATGGTCTTGAGCGTGGGAGGCTCTAGTTACGGCAAAGCGGTACGGCGACATAGTGGTAGAGCGATACGGCGGTACGGCGGTAAGGCGATACGGCGGTACGGCGGTAGGAGACAACGAGATTCAGAGACTGGCTCCTCAAGCTCTTTCCCCCCTCCCCTAGCTCTTCCTGTTCGGTTCATCAAACGGTGCTGCGAAATAGGTAATAATTAATAAACAAAATAGCGATACAGCTGCATAAACAATTCGCACTCTATACACGAGGGGGCTTAAAACTAAAGAATATAATTCGCACGGACGTTATGGCATACCAATATGCAACATCGTCGATTCGGAATTATATCTGCGGTAATCGTTTTAACTCTCTCTCTATATGAGACCAAATCAGCGATAATAAATTAAAAAAAAAGATATAGAATTTACCAGAAGCGAAAAGATAAAAGAAAACTAAGGTAAAACGCGATAAAGGTAACTCATACTTTCGGCACTCAATCCTCACCTCGAAACTCACATAGCATAAACGATATAAAACAATAATAAAGATGCGCGAGGTTATGTGCAATTCGAAGAATAAAACATACAAAAGGTACGGTCATGGCAAAAGAATTAATAGTAAAAACTGGCGATAAAATAGTTCGGTGCGAGCAAGAATAATAAAGTTATTGAAGAACATAATTTAATAAATAAATAAATAATTCGGCGTGCAAAGAAACAATTAATGTTAAAATAGGTCGACGAGACGAAACAATAACCGTTTGCGAGATCCAATCGAGACACGAATTAACGGTAATTAGTCTGGCTAAAAATAAAACAAGATAAGAAATTACGATAAAATACTTAACAATAACTATGATACTGTTACCGATCTCGGCTCTCCATCGTGTTACCCTGCCACTGGACGTAAAGACACCTGCACGTAAAGAATGGCAAAAATCGCGCAGTCAACGTGACACGAAGAACGTCACGTTACAATTTATATTTATTTATATTATTATAATCCAGTTTTTGATTATTTTCGAATTGTATTTATAAAAATATGTAAAAAATACAGTGGTTGATTTTTTTTAGTTCCTTTTGATTGACATAACATTATGAAAGTATAAAAAATTGGTACGAAACTCAAAATACTATTTACCCTATAATAATGAATGCCGTTTTTCGAAATTAAAGATAGTCTTTAATTTATTCAATTAAATTTATTCAATTTATTCAAGAACGGATTTTATTTTTATTTTTAAGTTTTATTTTTTAAATTATTGTTTGATCGAGAGAAAAAATAGCCAAAATTTGCTTCAACGACTTGCGAAACTTTGACACCGTTGAAAATGGGCACCGGGCTACTGGTTACATGCAAAGGTTCGATTTGGAAAATGAGCGCGACATCAGAACACTTATGGTTGAAATTGAAATGGGCATGAGTAATAATGAGAGCCTAAGACGAGCCGAAGTCTTGATTGGCAAGCACTATAAAGATCTCAAAGGTAAATTAATAAATGAATTTATACAAGGATATGATATGATATAATAAGTTTACATATAACAGATATGATAGATCATCATATCATAATTTAACATTTTATTGACGAATACAATCCTTTGTTGTAGAAAAAGAACGCTTAGATAGTGCCTCGTACCAAAAATGGTTGCACAACGAAAAAAAATATGACACTGATTTGTTAAATGCTGTCAAAAGTTTTTTCGCTAAAAATATTTTTCAATGTATTTCATCCTATTAAACCAAATAGACCAAATTTGGTCCAGTTTAGATCAATTTCCAGTTTTGAATACTAACACTATTCTAATTTTTATTGTTCTTATGTATAGGTTAAAGTAACATCTACATCTTTACTTGGCATAACTGTAGTAATTAATATTTATTCGAACAATTATTGTTGTAAGGCACAAAATATGTTTGAAAGCTTGTAGCGCGTTCGAGCGGCTAATTTATTTTATATGAATCATGTGATTTTATTGTTTGTCTTTTATTTATTTTTAAATTTTTTATTTGTTTTTTCAGAGAAATAGACAACACGCTCTTATGGAACAGACTGTATTTGGGTCAGTATTGTCTTTGTAATTACCCTTTTCTCGCAATTCATCATTTTTTTTGAGTCTAGCCTCTTTATTCTTTTTGAGTCCTATAATAGCTTGAACTCCTTGTTCCTTTTTATCAACAGTTTCGTAGGGTCTTACAATTTTATTAATGCGCTTATTACAGTAAAAACAGCCATATTTTTTCAAACTACTATTCGAAGCTGAGACTATCATCGCATTACTTTTTTTTCCAAAATAATTCTGACTTAAATCTTCTAGAGTCTCTGTCTTATTAGCTGATGCCGATACATGCGATTCTAAATTTTCAGAATCTATGTTCGTGGAAGAAACGTAAGTTTTATCCGACGTATACATATCATCTACTTCCTCTGTAAAGTCGGAAATTATGTTTCCAGTTTCATTTTTGTCATAATAAATTGAATTACTCAGAGAGCTATCCATAAAATTTTCATTTCCATTATGTTTTTCCTGTAGATAGAATATATCAAGTTTACTCTTGCTGGACAAAAGGACGTTGTTCACAACAGTTACTTTTCGATTCTTTGATTGATGAAATTCTTTGGAAATAGGTGGAATAAAGTCAACAGACTGAGAAGTAGACGCAACATCAATGTTGCTTATATCGGGTGACGAAAAATTATTAAATTCGTCACTTTTGAACGTGCTGCTACGTACACTTTTCATTGATTCTTCTACTGTAAAAGTTCCATTCAGGTAGTTATATTGTGACGAATCCGAATTTACTTTACGTGTACAAAGAAAAAACAATCATTTGAATATGAAATTAAAAATGACGCAAAAAGAAAAAAAATTGTAGAAAAAGAATGGTTTACAAGAATGATTTTATCTTCACGAACAAATTCGTTCATAAAAATTTACAAAGAGACTGTAAGGTGATTCGTCGCATGTACCATCGAATAGTGAATTATATATATTTCTGTGAAAATCAAATTACCTGTATGAGAAAATAAAATAGAAAATTAAAACTATAATTCCATTTTCATTAATTTAAGGAAAACTTAAGTTAATATTATTACATTTAAACAGTTGTATAATGAATTTGATTACCTTCAATTTTCGCTAAATCAGACTCTGAATTCAAAATGTTTCCTCCAGGATCCGTCAATTCAGAATCATTTAATACATCTGAAATAACAAACAAATATTCTAGTGAAACGATTTCCGTTTTTGCAATTTTTTTATCGCGTGAAGTGACTGTTGAATTATTTACTTAATAAAATTTCTTTTTTTTGCTAAACTATATATAATGTTCAGTGTTAATATTTTAATCATATGTAGAGCAACACTATCTGTGAAAAATACAACATTTTGAAATATAATAAAACTATTTTGTATATAATATTACTTTATTTTAGTGAAACTATTATTTCATACATGTTGAAAAAAATCTTCAGGGCTTGAATTGTCAGTTATATTTTTTTCAAAAGCTAGTGAGATTGATTTGACGTCTGTATCATTGATCTAAAAACGCCGCATTGCTGGATGTATGAACAAATCCAAAATGAACTTACAGTTAGCAAATTTCTTCGGATTCCATTTAAATCATTTAAATACAAGTATATGCAGAAAGTTATACTCATAGATATGTGTATTATTAACCAGAAATTAAGTTGCGACAAAATATTTTACAAAATAACATCATCAAAATTGATGAAGTTATTTCGTAATTTTAAAGGAAACACCTGTTTTTTCATGTATTTACGTTTTGTTGTTAAAAGAATTTACTCATTCGGCAACTTCAAGCAAAAGGCGGTAAACTGTTTGTAAAACTAATTATACTCTTAATATAAATGTATTTTTATTGGGTGGATTTTTTTCAATTTTCATGAATTAACTTTACATGGACTACCTTGCATGGAGACTAACTTTTACTGTTACATATTACATATTTTGTAACGTGGCAGCTTTTTCATTAAATCCTATCCACGCCCCTTCGCCATGGACTTGGAATAAGTTGTTAATTTTTGGTGGCTTTACCGAGCTCCGCTACAAACCACAAGGGTCAGGATCGCCACCAGACTGAAACCGGAAATCTAACAGCAAAACCCACCCTAATAAAGCTCGCGAATTTCCCTGAAACGGAATTTTCCGCGCAACGGTCTGACTGCAGAAGATGCCAGGAAAGGATCCCCTAATTTGCAATAAAAGGTCCCCGAACAAACAAAACACAACCCAGTCACTTCCAATTTTACAACCGTTTATTCAACAAACCAACTTCGCCCCTCATGGGTCAGCAAAATAACACTACCATCCTTATTTCGCCACAATGGCCAGAAACTACATCCCACACACAATTCCACGCTCTCACGCACGCAAACTCACCCAATCATCCACACCAAATACACACTCACACACACAAACATTTACCGGCACGGTATTTCCGTGCGACCCCGGAAATCGCCCCGCGTATTTACAATGACCATTTCTTCTCAAGTGTAATATATCCCATCCGTTAATAAGCCCAAGAAACCGGATAAAAACTACTACAGCACGGCCCAGACTCGGATAACAATAGATCCTTTCTGGACGCCGGCTCAGCAAACAACCGCCACAATGGCCAACCACAACTTTTCCTCACGCCCACTGAAATGAGGGATGATTACAATCCCTCCGGAGTAAAAACCCACCCAATTATGACGCGAAACAAAAGAAAAATTACACGCGGTCCCGGTAACGGGCTGGCCCAACGGACAAGAAAAATAATACAAGAAACAAAAAGACTTGCCGTTACATATAATCTTATAAACGGGGATAATCGCCTGGGCCTAGACGTGCCGGGTTAGAGACGGGAGATCAGGTCCTCGCAGGTGGTTAGCGGGACCTCCTGAGCTGGACCCCCGCTTACATCTATCCCGTGTGGCTGCGACGATCCATCTCGAGTGACCGCTCTCATCCATCTTTCATTTTCGGCTTTTCTGGGCCGGCGTGTGGCGCGCAGTCCCCACCTCGCTCGCTTTCCCTCTCCGCTCGCTCGCCGCCAATTTTCTTTTCCAGCGGCTGACGCCGCGGTGTCGCTGTCCCGGGAATTAGGCCAAGCGCGAGAACTCCTTGAATTGGGTAC
>JABFOV010005449.1:0-12025 GCA_022817685.1 Aradophagus sp. ZL-2020
TATGAAGGGGAAGTAAGTAGTAGACACACGTAATGGTGTTTATATTTGAATTAGATATTCAAATATGTTATTATGAAAAATTTTTTTTTTTTAGGAAGAGTATAGGGTAGAAAAATTGAATGATAATGATGGAAAGATAAATGTATATAAGGAAGAACAAGATTTAAAAACAAAATAATTAAGTAATTTTTTTTAATATATAAAGTTCAATATAGAATAAAACCAAAATTTAATAAAATAAAAAAAAAAAAAAAAAAAAAAAAAAAAAAAAAACGCAGCAAATTAATTCCAAGTTCAAAACTATCTCTAATAACGCGCTGCGAACATACCAGAAAGTCGACAAATATTTTAAAAATGTTCGCGAGAAGAAAGTTAAGAGGGAAAAAGTTGCGCGGCAAATATTTCGATCTTGGAAAAGGAATTAACTTTATCAAAACTGCATCGATCACGAGGTGCAGTTTACGTTGAGGTGTTTTATCAATTCTGTTGTGACACAAAAACTTAACCTGACACTAACATTCTTGATCGTTTTTTATAAGAATAATTATGTGATTGTTTGCGTTTGTACATTTGCGCCAATTAGTCTACTTTTCCTTGGAAAAAAAAGGAGGAAAAAAGAACTTGAATGAATTATCGACCGATTATTTCGCATTTTAATGATATACACTTCATAAAATGAAAGTGCTCCGATTTACATCTCGTTTAATGTTTTATATTTATGTTCTTTGATCCGCATTTTTAGGTATCTCTTAGTCTGACCTATATGTGCCCCGTCGCGACTTGTACAAAGTAGGATGAATTAATGACGAATCGATTATCAACGTCGTCATTATATTTTAAATTTTCGTGATTGACTATTTTCATTAACAGTCCGTTGAATCTCGCAATACCTCAACGCTTGTATAATCGTGCAGTTGATTTGTTAGTTGTCCTTCACATTTACAACGCTTATGAAATGAAAATAATAAATTAAAAATGTTTATGTTTATCATTTCACATATATTATATAATACGTATTAGCTTTTGGTTGTTATTTGTTATCTCGTTGTGTAAAACGATCGATCCTTTATTAACTTAAAAATGACTGAGTTGTTTTTAGCACACGATCGAGTAATGTCGAACAAGACAGAAAATTGTATTCTAAATAAGGATAAAGAAATAAAATGCAGATTGTTTTGCAGATTGTTTTCTATAAAACAAATTTTCTTCGACATACGTATTATTAATTTTTGATTCTATCGCACTCGTTAAGTTCTATTCTATTCTCGTCTAAAGAACATTAGATGGTTCGAGTTTGTAAAATTAATAATTATAAATGTTTATTGCTCAGGTAATATATTTGTAATATATACACTGAGATAATGATTATCTGAATCGAATATTAATCATGTCTGTATAAATTGACCATTTCTCCAGTAGTAGGTAGTAAAATTTAATTTTACGAATAATAAACGTCTCTCCTTACCAAAATGATTGGAATATATTAACCTGAAGTCGAGAATTCGGATAATAAAAGTTGAAATCAAAATAAAAATAAATGACACCGTTTTTGGCCGATCGCGCGTTTCGCGTGGCGCGATTGTCGACCATTGTAAAACTATTTCGAACTATGCTGCTTTCGACGATTATAAATCTGACAATTCATTGCGAAATGGACCGGTATAAAAAATTGAGCGGGAAAATATATCGTTAACTTTTTGCCGGCAACTCGAGACGAGGAAAAATAATTGGGAACCGCGCCAGATAATCGATGAATGAAATCATCCTGATTATAAGGTATCAAGTTTCCGTCTTTCGATCACAATAATTGCGCCAAATTGCTCCGACCGCAGTCAACGGAATTAGATTATCAGAGTCTTTTACTTTTATCAACTGAGCCCGTTGCTATAGGCCGAGACCAAGTTACCAAATATTGCCAGCTGATAATGACCGTAGCAGCATCAGCGCCATCTACGGCGACGATCTTTCACCAAATTACACGTTCCATTAGAGGCAGCCTAATGGCTTATTCACCATCAATACTGTTTACGTAGCAGTTGAATTTTATATTGCAATAATTATGAAACCTTGCGATTTGATTTAGGGATTGCGCAATTATTTACTTCACGTGCCTTTATTTTCAAGTTCCTTTTAATTTACTTTTTAATTATTTTGGACGGATATCGGAGATTGAAAAAACCGTTTCAACGTTGACCCGAGCGTGTTTATCGATGAAAGTCGCAATTAAATTCACGGTCAAATATTGAAATTGACTACGAAAATTTTCAAGGACACTTTCGCGCGCGTTTTCCCATTAACTTTTTTTTTATCAAAGAAACGTCACTTGAACCTGCAGCGACATTTTTGCATCGCCGAAGACAATATTTTACCTTGGCCCCCATGTTCGACGGCTTTGTAACGTTGATATTTTAATTAAATTTCGCTAGTTGTAACGGTCATTTACGGTGGATTAATTAATTTTGATAAATGAAAATTAATTACGTTCGGCCTTGAACTCGTAGGTTGCAATTGACACAACTTGCCATACTGCGCAGCAATATTGAAGGTAAACTTTCACTGTACCGCGAATTTCACACGATGACCTTCCTACAATTTAATAAGTCCACTAAAGGAAAAATAATTGCAACAATTATCACGTTCTATTGTTGTTCGCGACCTCATTGTCCCAGAAAAATGATAAATATTGACACAATTTTTCAAAAGATACAACTTTTTTGAGGAATACATTTTTTCCGTTGCGTTGACCAGTTTTACGTTTTTACAAATAAACACAATTTTCCGGTTTCACTATAACTTGGACGTATAAGTGACACTATTATTCCTATAATCCCCACTATTATCCTCACGTTTTTTCACCGTAAAAGAATACACGTCCTAAATAATAAATTTTCGAATAAATTTCATTCTTAACTTTTTATAATGTTTATAAAAACGTCGTTTTCAATACTTTCATAAATCATATAAATTAAACTAGTTGAAAATTATTTATTATATTTAATATGTATTTTATAATTGCAGGTAAATGTATTCTAATAAATTTAAATCAGATACTTTATAAAAAAAAAAAAAAAAAAAAAAAAACAATATTCAATATACATGTGAACCGATTAATAATAATATTGAATACAAATTATTACATTTTATTCGAAACGTGACTTTTACGTAAAAATCACAATAAAATGACTTGTTTGTCCCACAAGATGGTAACGTTCATAATCACCGTTTGCCAATTAATTTTTGCGTATTTGTATTTCGTATCAAGGGCTGGTTCACTGAAACAGTGTTCCGTAATTATGTGTAAACGAACTTATCTAACTACTAATATGCACTCGACCGCGCGTTGTATAAATTGATATGCATAAATTGGCCCGACGGAACGTTGAATGAGTGCACGTAAGCGCGGCAACTTTTGAAGAGCGTTTTAAAACGAGGCACGTTAGCCGTTGATTAGCGGCCGACTCGGTGAATGTAGACACGACACCGTTCGGATTCACACTGCCAAATATTAAACGGCCCTGCCAGAAAGCGTGCTATACATATGTCACTAGCGCGTATATAAAGCACAGGAAGTGTCCCGTTTTTCCAAAGAATAGATACGCCTATTTACAGTCTTTTCCGATTTATCATTCACCGCGTTTAAACGACAAGTCGGATGTTAAAAGATTCATGTACGGAGAAGAGAAAAAACGTTTTCTTAATTACCCGTGATTTGGATTAAAAGTATAGACAATCAAACGTGAGATCAATTTAAATAAATATTTCGAATTGTAAAAGAGATAAAAGATACATTAAGTTTAGTTCGAATGGTTAAAGGAAAAAAAAAAAATTTTTGTAAGTAAAATTACATTTTATGATTTGTTTGAAAATTGTTTTAAAGGGACAATTAAACAGAAAATTATGCAAAACGACGAAGAAACAAACAAGTAATAATTGCGTGTCTCAAAACTTTAAAGTGATGTTGTAATTTGTGTAGCATGGGAATAATAATTATAATTGCGTTAATGGTAAAGATAATGATAATAATAACGATGACATTAAATACGACAGTGACAATCACGAGAACAAAAACAAGGCTATTTGGATATATACTTTAGAGAAAATTTTTCGTATATTTTCGGAACTAAAGCAATTCAAAACTAAAAATAATTTTTTTCTGGTACAAAAATAAACCTATTAATAAAAGAAAACATGCTTGACATTATACAAAGACGAATGTTAATTTCTCTGCCCGGCGAGACGAAAAATCCACTTTGAATTCGAGGATTTTGAAAGTGGACTTTTCGGCTCTAGGGCAGAAAAGTGTTTTCCTATTGATATGAAAAGAAAAGATTTTGGTAGAAAAAAACGTTTGTAACGTTTGTAAGGTTCATCTTGATTTTGGCTAAAATAAAGTAGAAAGACTCACCAGATTGATGGTGACAATGAGGTCGTATTGTTGTCTTTGGCCTTTCTTCTTGTTCTTGCCTGTCTTGGCCGACGCAGCTTTTGGCGTAACTTTGACTTGACCTTTTTGAGCAGTGGGCTTTTGCACCGGCTTCGCAGCACCTTTGGCACCAGGGGGGACCTTCTGACCCGGAGTAAGCGGCGTCTTCTGCCCCGAACCAACTTTCTGGGTGACATGTCCGCCGTCCACAGGCTTGTTGCGCGCCTAAACAAATGCCATTTATTTTAATATTTCGCCACGCGCGTGCATCTGGCAGATGAGCAACTTGATATCATAATTTTGCCTGCAATTTTGCATCTACCCGTGAATTATTGTCTTCGATTACTATTATAAATCACTTTCTTCGTCTGCTCACTGTTTGTCGGAAAAATTCAAATAATCAATCTTATTAGATGAATATATTTGTGAATCGATAAGTATATATTGTTTATCAAGTTTGAGGAAGAAAGGTGAATGCGAAATAATAGTTTGACGCAAAGTATTCGACTCGCAACATATGTTATATTAATAATAACAACTTTACATTCGTATACGTGTCATGCATCGAATAATCATGCTTTGTTTGTTGCAATCTCGTATGTTTGGTCTGTAAACTGAACAGATGCTCAGGTAATAAATAATGTTAAACAACGTAAGTGTACCGTAAATACATGTCAGATACAATTCCATGCATGTTTACACCAACTATAAGAATCATTTACATGTACTTTAAGATCACGGTTTGAATACATCTTTTTACATTTGAATGAGGAATATACAATTTATTAAAACACTTTCAAATTAACAGGGATCGGATATTTAAAAAATAAATGTATCCATTCAAACAAATTACGATAAACTGATTTTATTAACACGGAATTAAAGTCATTTTTAAAAGTCACGTAATACTTTTCTGAAGAATAAACAAATTTTCGTTGAATGTACTTGATAAAGAAGTACAATTTTCGGCAGACTTTTTGAAATTTGAAATATATTAATTACAAATATACATGTTAAATGAATAAACTATCAATTTCACGTATATTAACATGCAAAACAACATCAAAGAAATAATGATAGATATAGATGTATCATGAAAGTTGTAAATTTAAGTTGGAAAAATAAACTCTTGAGAATATTAATTCGTTTCTTTCGTAAAATTATTTTCTAATTTTGTTGTTAAATGTATGTCAAATGTATGGTGCGTTCGTGTGACATATGTTATGTATATGTATGTGAAATTGACGTCACATATATGATACATATATGTGCAACATATATCAAACATGTGTTACGTCTACAAAATAATTTGCATAATTGTTTACCTTTATATACTTAGAGAGTTAATATATTTTAAAAGTTCACATCATAGTTATTTAATATATTTAAACAAAGTATAAAATTTTGTCAATACAAACGATGTAATTCCACATACAATGAATAATGTTTATAATCGCTAAGCTTATTAATGCGAGCCAGTTGCAAAACTGATTTATTGTTTTTCATAAAAGAAATCGAATAAAGGAAACTGAATATCACCTTTATTTGATTTATGAAAGAAAAGAAAGCAAAAATACCGGTAATCTCTATGACATCGAAAATCAATTTGAGAATATATAAAATATTAATTGATCTACCGACTCTTCAGCGCTGAATTTTTATTTTGAAATTTAAAAGTTAATATAAAATTGAAATATTATATTCAATATTTACCGAGGTCGACCGTGCTTTTTTACCGTTGATAAAAATCGTCGCATATTTTTTCCTTAATGTAACCCATCATATTTGTAGAACTAGACTTTAGAGAAGTCCGCATAAGTCGGACGAAACGTCAGCAAACAATTTTTGGCGAAATCGAACTTTAAGTCCCAAATAAAATACTTCGGCGTATTTGCTCAGTTTCTGACGGACGAACACGGTTGAAATTGAATATGTATATTTCAACGAACGTTTTGCGGCAATTTTTTATATTCTTCATAAAATATTAGACGGTCGATTAAAAATTCATGTGAAGAGGTGCCAAGTGCGTATTAGATAACTTAAACTGTTTTTCAAAAGTAATGTAGTTACATTATTGGATTTTTTATTTTTTTTTTTTTTTTTTCAGATTTGTACATACCACTGATTTTTAGTCATTTGTGCTTTACATATTTAAATAGTTCTTTGAGAATTCTGATAACAATCACAATACGTTTCGGGTGATTCTATTTCGGGTGATCTATATCTTTCTTTAGTCAATTACATTTACCACTCATAATTTTGCATTGAAAATCTTAAATACGTAAATTTATGAATTGTATAAATTTATGAATTGTATTCCTGAAATTTAAGAATTTTACTTGAATAACTAAAGAAAAAAAAAACAGAAAAAAGAAAAGCTACATTACAATACAAATATGTATTGCAATATTTATGTAGAAGATGTTTAAAGAATTAAAAAGAAATTCAATCGTCTCTCTCTACTGTCTGGCAGCTGAATTAAAAGTGAACATTTTCATTCAAACTCAATCAAACTGCACCAACCATTTTCATTAAATCGTCGGAATGCTCGGCGCGATTGTTTGTTTTATTATATTGCATTACGCATTGTGTAATTTAAATGCCGTTTAACTACTTTTTTTCCAAAACATAAACTCTTCTATCATAAGAATCAAATCAATTTAACCTAATAAATATTTTAAAATATAAAATACATATAAATTTAAATACAAAAATGAAAAAAAATGTAACACATTTCACATAAATTTTACGTGTAAAATTATATACAAATTAATGTCCACAACATCAATGTTTTCATAGAAATATCAAGCCTTATTGGCCGGCAAGATAAGCAATTTTATGATATCCCTTTTAATTAAATTTTGACAACACGCCTCGATTTGCAGCGAAACGACAAAATTTGCCCGGTAATCAATTTTCATTAAAGTGAATAATCTGTAATCAAAACGGGTTGTAAGGAACGCAATTGTTCGAACTGGCAATTGAAAAGTCACCTATGACTAAAAATGCACTCGCCTATCTCCTAAGATAACGTGTTACTAATTAGCTAGATCTAAATCACTAGCTATGTGAATGATGTCGTTTAGTAAGTACCTGGCTTAGACTTCTAAAGCTACTTGTACTGGCGCTGCGAGCCTGCAAACACAAGTATAGTACGGGTCACCAATCACCATACACTGCAGTTGGAAAATAGAGATAGTATGAAAGATAGTACAGATTTGCTGATAGATAGTCAAACTAACATAGCACCATAGGCACGACAACATTTAGACAATATAGTGTACCGATGCATGACGACACATCGAGCTTTTGGCTGAACATGCACTGAGAAAAGGGAACGATTCGAGTTACATTTTTTTCCCCCGATTTACTACAGAAAAAAGATAGTAAATATTATAATCCATTTTTCTCAGTGAGCAACACACTTAAGTTCATATTTAAACAAACGTGCTGACTCGTTAATTCCAGTAAGTTGGACACAAAATACATAAAAGCACGAATATACGCGAACGAAACCGAACAATTAGCAAATGTTAATTGAATTAGGCGTATCATAATAGTTGAATTAAATTGAAATCGACGTGACGGATTGAGCCGAGCTGCACCCTCCTGCCGCTGAAATGAATAAATAAATTACAGTTGTCGACCGGCTCGTAGCCACAATGCAAATCACGTTCAACAATAAGTCCACACCTTGCATTAACAACTATTAAAAGTAGATTTATATGTAAAATTGCAGTGCAGAGTTCATGAAATTATAGCACATCTATAGCATTGCACATCAAGCAGAAAGAATTCGCTATTCACAGCGTGAGTCCTTGTAAGTTTACACCTGGTCACGATTAATGCCACTATCAGTGCGATGGTGAAATTTCACGAGATTCGCTTATCACACGCAGAGAAAATAATAGGGTAAATTTACCATGCTTATGGTAATACGGTCATATGAACCAAGCTTTGTCTTCGTAACGCAATTCATGACTGTTAAAGTGGTTAACATTTTTCCAAAATAAAATCTTGAAGATTATTTTTTTTAAATTATCTAGAAGCAATTAATTTTATTAATGTAAGCACTATTTATAATTGATTTACATGGACAAATATTAATAATTCTTTTTACTACTTTTCCTTGACTCAAAATAAAATTATTCAAGTTTTTCGCCAATATGCAAATAAATGTATCTGCGGTTGCGTTACCAAAAGTATGGTAATTGTAGTCAAAAGTATGAAAAACGCTATATCTTTTCTTCGTGCACTTTTGTAAAATTGCGCTGAGAAATCGAGTTTGTAACAATTACAAAGTGTTCGTAAGTTTTACGCTGTGTGGCGTAATTCGTAATATTGTAATAATTTTTACAAAATAGGTTTCTAGGTTGCACTTATTATTACTTGTGATCATTTTTAAAACATTGCTGGAAATTCACGAAGACGTATCACGATGAAAAAATTATTGGGTACAATAAATATGAGACGTAATGGAAAAATGTTCAATATTTATTACATAACGTAGCAAAGTGTGTCGCATACGTTATGCAAAAACAATGGTGAGTGTAAAATGCTTGTAAATGATTACAAAAGTGTTCGAAAACGAAACACTTGTTTTGGCAGTGCAATTTGTCTTTTCTTTGGAATCTTGAAAAGTACGAAAAAAGAAAGAAAGGTACGTTCCGGTTTCTCTGAGACGTTTTCCGAATCAAAGAGGCATCAGACGAACGTACCGCAAAAACATCGATTTTGGCGCGAATGCAATACCCCCGTCCAAAGGTCAATAAATTTCGTAGTTCTGCGCGAAAGAGCAATTTTCGTTTTGACAGTTAATTCTCAGATGAAAATTAACACCGAGTTGATTTGACGAGAGCATCTGCTGAAATTTCGTCTATTGCATTAATCATTTTTGCGCCATAACAAAGTCGATATTAATGTTGATTTTCGTTTGACTCGACCTTACGCAATATTAATGATTGACAAAGTGTCGTAAAACTATCGTCCGTTGACTAATATATTTAAAGACACTCAAACTTTTACGGCAAGTAAATCTTACTTCAGACAACTCATATTTTATTCATCGTACAAAAATCGATAAAATAATTCGCACTTGAAAATCAACTTTGAAAAAAGATTTAATTTCAAGCGAGTTTTGAAGTGCTTATACTTTGAAATTTCCAACCGATTCTCAATATTAATGTATTTGTACCTTATAACTGAATTACTTGCTTCGTTTCAAATACAGTGCATACATTATTATTAGCATTTGCAGATTATTTTGATCATTAGTCACTTCAATTCTCGAAAACGAACTTTATTAATTTCAAAATGAATTACGTTGGATTCGATCACTGTATATTTGAGACACATAAAATGCACTGCGAAATAAAATTGGTCCACCGCATTATATATAATATTGACAATTTCAGCGAATACGGAAAATAATATAAAATAAAAATGAATTGATTATGTTAACTATTCTGTTTAAATCGCATCGAAAATTGGATATCGGCGACGGTTTTGTTTATTCATTGCGAATTAAGTGTTTTGCAATCAATAGCGTTCATCATTTATCCGATGATACTTTAAGAGAAAATAGAGGCGGTTTTCATCCGGGAAATTTAGTATGCGCAATACATAATCCATTTGTTTATCTTCCGCCACGGCAAACAATATTATTTATCTTAATTAATCAGAGGACGTTAATATTTTATCTTCAATATTGTAGTTTTCAAACAATCCCGCCGCGGACTGATTAATATTTCTGAACAGAATTTAACCGACGTTACTTGAGTGCTCGAATTGAAAAGGTATGAAATAACTGTACAAAACGTGACGCGAATTTTGATATAAATTTTGCGTCAAATTACACACAGTTTATAATTCATCGCTTCCTTTAATTTCAACTTTATATCGTTCAATAAATGCGCTTCATCTGTGTTCAATTTATTTTTGCCAAAAGTTTTGTTAACTTTGATATTAATAATCACAACTTAAGAAACTTTCCGAGAAATTGAAATTGCAAATGATAAAATTAAAAGCAGTTTATTGTTTTCATTCTTCACTTACTTTCGCGGTATCCGAAGAAAATATTCTCTTTCCTGTCAATAAATTGATTTCTAATAAGGCGGAACGGTCGTTTGACGATTTACTGATAAACTTTCGGAATGCGATCAAATATTGGTTAACGTAACGTTACGTAAGGTGCTTATAAATTACATGCAAACCGCTGGACCAAATGTTTCAATTCATTCATGTTTACTTATTTAGGTCGTGTCTTGGTATCAAAGAGGTCGCCATTATTTTCATTATTTTTTAGCATAGTCTACATCAAATGACATTATCGATTTTTATTACGTTATGCAGGCACGTTAAGGTTACGTTTAAAAATTACTCATTTTTTTTTTTTAATTTCAGTGCTTTTTTGTACCAATTTAAATTAATTGACGGGAAGCAAATAAAATCCTCTCGAAGCAAGTTTAAAGTTGATTTGACGTTACTCGAACGTAAATTTTGTATCTGAAAAGAGATTTTTGTCATTGATCCTTAAGCTATCGATGACGTAGTAACATTGAAAATAAATAAAACGACGAGACTGCCACCTCGAAGTGATGTCTAGAAACTTGAAAGTACGAAGACAAAAATGAGTGATGAATTGCGCCCACGTATCCGACGAAAACAACGGTGCGAGAAAATGTGACTGAAACATTTACCTTGCTCCTGTTTCTCGGCGCAAAGTCCTCTTTGCTCGCCTTCCTCCTCTTATCTTTCAATATCATTCGCGCCGCCGCGAACGCCATCTTTGGCCGGGATTTCGTCCGTCCGCCGTGAACCGGTTATTCTTCCTTTCCGTTGACTGTTATTGCCTACCGTATGCACCTTCCAAATAGGCCAATCAATGGTCGTAAGGGCCGGTCCTCGAAACGGAACGTTCGGTCAAACGCGCCGACTTGCACGAATCATTCGATCGACTTATCGTTCGGTTCGTGTGGTGGTCATGCGCAAGTAGCAAGGCCGGTAATCGGATTGAAGACCAGCGATTACGTTTGACGCGACGCAGCCTGCAAACCAACTCGACCGGTGAACGTCGGCCAAGAATCGACGGAACAGTTTGCCGTGGTTATCGCGACTAGTCTCGGTGTTGTCCAAGTGCACATTTGCCAGCGACAACGGATCACCGGACATTCTTTGTTTCGTGCTCGCTAGGCCGATCTTGGACAGACCGATGATCGATGGTGCTCCATTTTCGGTTGTGCGATCGCAGGCAACCGGGCCACGCCCGTAAATCTACAAGACAAATGCACTGATTCAACAACATGGCCGAACGAACGCGCGTCGATTGAAATGCCGGCCGAGCGCGGGGAAATTCAAATCACGCCTATAATTGCAAGGATAACTTGTTCAGTGAGGATCCTGCTGTTATTCTAATTCAATTTGTAACATGGCATTTTGCCATGTTCCAATTTTCGTTTAAATTTTCGATTTGAAAATTTAAATTTTGAGTTGCCAAAAGAATCAAATTCTCGAGGACCATATTTGTCTATATTATTTACTAATCATTTTATTTAATTTATTATGTTACATATTTTGGAACTTCTTGAGCATTGGAAAAAGGGG
>JABFOV010005450.1:0-12025 GCA_022817685.1 Aradophagus sp. ZL-2020
TGTTACTACTCAGCGCGACAGCCTGAGACTTGCACATCTTCTTGTCTTCGTTCTCCTCCTCCCAACAAGATCTCCACACTTCATATCTTCGTCATCGTCAGATTTGTATGGGTGTCAGTTATTTTACGATCCCCATTTTTCCTGTTTTATTTTTTTTTCATTTTTTTCCCTTTTTTTTTTTTTTTTTTGAAGATTAACCACATAAAAAGCTTCATATAAATATTCAATCATTATAATACATTCAATCCCAATACATAATATAAGGCATTAACTAACTTTTCTTGTAGTCAGGGGGGGCTCTGCCCCCCCTGAAACCCCGATTCCTCCAGAATGAGACTCTTTCATTGCATCTCAGTCTTTTTTTATGTTGTTATTCTTTTATTTTCTCGATTACATTTTTATTACATTTTTATATATGTTACATTAACAATAAAAATATATCATATAACTAATTATTATACATAATTTATCACACTGACTTTAACGCTATCAATTTAAACACGTACTTTTTTCATATTATCTTTCTTTTATTATTTTTTTGTATTTTATTTTCATCATAATTAATTAATATATAATGTTATTATGATAAACAATAATTTTATTACAGTAAACTTACTTTTCTTGGTTATTATTTATTATTATTATTTATTGATAATTTGTTATTATTTATTATTTATGATTTATTTATTATCTTATAAATCTTTCTTTTGTAATAATTATTTCGACCTGGGGGAACACGAACAGCGAGTCTCTCTGAAGTCAGATGCGTTGATTTATCGTCCGCTTCACCACCAAGCTGTAATATTTCGTATTCCGTGGACTAAATTATCGTGTATCATTCTCGCTGGCGTGTATAGCGTGGCCCAATATACCGACAAGCGTGTTTCCGCTAGCGTTGTATATCGTGGGCCCGTATACCGAAAAGCGTACTTTGCCGTATATATCGTATCCTAATTTTGTATATCTTTGCCGCATCAGTGCGGCTGGCGATCCTGACCTGTTTCGTATCTTATATTTTATATCGTTATTTCTCTTTTATATCGTATATCGCGCCTATCGCACAGCTTGGAAAAAAAAACTTGACTTTACACGCGTTATGGGGTAAAATGCAAAGAGATGCACTGGGGCGCTAAGCGCGTTCGTACGATCCATCAGATACTGTCAAAAGTGATCGTTTTTTGTATTTGTATTTATTTGTTTGTGCTCTAAGCTATAAGCTTGTTGAGCAAAAAACACTTGAGTAGTGTATAAAAGTAGATAACATATAACACCGAAGTTAAAAAAATGACACAGGTAATATTACATTGCTAAATTAGTCGGTGATAATATAACATAATAAAGTAAAAAAAATTATGGTAAAGAAAAACGTAATTAAATTACCAATTTTGATAATACATGAATTACGAAATAAGCGAATCAACAGAAAATTATTATATGAACATGTTTAACAATTCGAATTAAACAATTTAAACAATCATACACGCAGTCAGCCCGGAATTTGCAAATACAATAAATGCGCACGCAAATTGTCCTTGCAGTGTCTATCTAACTAATTCTATCATAAAGCGAGTTCCAAACGATACAGAATATGCTGCAGTTTTAGAGAAAAGGATATGAATATTACGCGAATCCACCCTGACCACACGCCGAAACGTATCAGCTCTAAAATAAAAACCTTCCTTTAAATAAGAACGACAAGCTTCATTCAGAATTTTGAAAATCATGACAGCAAGATGATAACGCCTACTGTGCAAGACACTCAGCCAGCTCAGCCTGTTCGCGTATTGCTGACACATGGTCTGGAAAACGCAATGATCTGGGAAACGCACGGGTCTGCCCACGAACTTGATGCAAGCTTTTAGGGTCACCTGGCGGACCGAATTCAGCTCACTAGTGATGTTAGTCATGACAAGGCTTAGTAGCCTAACCTGGGGAAAATCAGCGATTCAACCAAGTGTTTTTTTCGTTACAATAGCCACTATTGTAACGAAGTTGACGAAGGATATTCCATATAGATTTACAAATTGATTGAAAGTGTGGACGCCATGTATAAGTTTAAAATCGATGATAACCCCAAGTTCTGTAACAACACTCTCAAAAATGATGTCGCAGTAATTTAAATTTAAATGCAGACAAACATTTATATCTAGACGGTCAATAAATGGTCGAGAACCCAGAAGCATACAGTTGGTCTTTAGTTCATTGAGTTTAAACAAATTTCTGCAGGCCCAATCACGCACCACTGAACAAGTTTCGGATGTCACCTGGTTGTGCATAATAATTAATTTGCAAGTCGTCGGCATAAAGAAGATGCTTGCAATATCTGAGTACCTAGGGCATTTCATTGATCATAAGCACAAATAAAAGCGGACCAAGGACAGAGCCCTAAGGCACGTCATGACCGTTCTCGCGCCAGTGCAAGACCTTACATTGTTAGTCAATAATTGCATGAGACCTATTACTGAGATACGATCTAAGTCAATCCACGACTTCAAAAGAAAAACCAAGTGTCAAAAGCATGGAAATAAGTAAGTCATGATTGACAGGATCGAACGCCTTGGAGAAATCAAAGAGGACAAGAATGGTAACTTTCTTGCTATTTACTGCAAGTCTGACATCATCCAAGAGTCGCAGGAGTACAGATTGAGTAAGATGATTTGGTCGAAAACCAGATTGGTAAAGATCAAACAGTTCTCTATGTCTCAAAAAGTTGATGAGCTGATCGTGAACAGTTTCGTGAATGTCGTGAACATCGTAATCGTAAACAAGATCGTGTACTTTAGACACTGAGCACAAAAGTGAAATCGGTCTCAGCTGAGACATAAGTGTTGGCATAGGAACCTTATTTAACGGAAGAATTAAAGATTTTTTCAAGATAGCAGGAAATGTACTTAAGCATAATGGGGCATCAAAAATGGTCCTCAAAATAATACGAATATCTTCCTACGTGGAAAGATTATTGCCAGCTGTGTAGCATAAATCTGGCAAAAGTCTGGCATTTGTACGTGGACCAGACCTACGCCAAATGCATGCCATACTTTTGCCAGACTTACGAAGTCTAGCAGTGATACGGCACGCGTCTGGCATAGGTCTGGCTCGCGAATAAATGCCAGACTTCTGCCACATTAATACCAGCCAGATGGTAAAATTTCTTCTCACGTGGGTTAAAATAATAAATTATTTTCATATCATCTACACCAACTGCATTTGACTTCTGAGATACAAGATGCTTCCACAGTACAGACCACCAACGTCTCACGAGCAGACTGAAGATCCCATGCCAAAGTAATAACCTCATCCCCAAAGTAATCATTAATTTTAACTACTGAAAAACGGATAATCAAGTCAGACCTTTTACCACAAATTATGCTCAAATCTCGTAGTCTACGCCAAAACGTAGCCGAATTTGAGATAGATGATAGAACCCCAATATAATAACTACTCCTGGTTATACGGATTAGACTCTTAACTTTCCTACTTTGAGCAATAAAATAGGAATATAACAGAACTAAACAATCACGCCTGTACGCCAGTCTATGTCTGTTTCTCATTTGCATTTTATGTCTTAAGTCATCAGACAACCATAGTACTCATTTCCTTTTAATAGTCACATCTCTCAGAGGCGCGACTCTATCAAGAGCGTACGTAGGTCAAGGCTTGATTGACGTAATTGATTTCTCCATTGAGTGATATGTCAATTGGCTGTTTCTCAAAGAGAAATTCGTTTACAGCAGATAGAAATTCATTGAGATCAAAATTTTTCAGGTTTCTGAATGGTACAGGATTTGGTAGGCTCAGCTGGGGCTTAATTGAAAATTCAATGCGTATAATTTTGTGTCCAGAAAGAAAAGAATAACCTGAATGCCCGAATGATTATACCTTATCTATGTTATCTCAGAAACAGTGATCAATCCAGGTGCGAAAGGCAGTGGTATGGTGAGTAGGTCGAAATTCCATTATGTCAAGATCCACTGAAGACAAAAAGTGTTTAATGTGTACTGGCAGATGGGATATAGTCCCATGATCAATGTCAAAGTCACCAAGGATTACTACGTTAATATATGCTTGAGAAAAATTTCTCACTTAAAATACAAAATTACAGGGTATGATACAATTATTGGGCGGCCTATAAGCAACAACCAATAGAGATTTTTCACTGTGAGTGCCAATCTCTAGAAAGAGAAATTCAGTAGGATCTAAGTCGTGCTTTTCAGGTGTATGAATTTTGTAGCCAAGGGTACTCTCGCTATCATGGGAAGTGACATTAGTATCGTATATAGTCGACTAAAATATTTGAAACTATTAACAAGAGGTATATTGAACTAAATTGCAAGAATTGAAACCTGAATCTTTCAAAGCGTTTTTCTTGAAACAGTTTTCGAATTGGGCGACCGGGATAACTTTTAAATCACACATACGATTCTTTGCGTTCCAAATTAATTTGTCTGTTCGCCCATGTAGCCGTTTTTCGATCGATTGATTATTTTATCGATCGATTTGATAATTTTATTTTTAATGAAAGATTTTATACAAATTTTGATATAAAAAATAAAAGTTTTTTCTTGTTGATATTTTTTAGTTTTCCTACGTAGGCGATTAGAAATACTAGTCCACAAAAGCTCGCACATTCAAGGTGTAATTTTTTACAGCTCAATTATTTTACTTTCACACTGCTTATACAAATAAATGCAATATATGTGCGACCACTCCCGGTTCAAAACATTTTGTACTACTTGTCCATGATTAGATGGAACGTCAGTATAGCCCTCCGCCAAAATTCTAATAAGTCGATAAAGTGGATTTGGAATTTAAGTCATTGTTCGATAATTGAATTTAGATTTAGCTATAATTTGTAGCTTTAAAAAGATGAATTGACAAGTAAATACAATTTTTATTTTCTGTTTGCCCTAAAATAAAGATAATAAATAAATATTTTTATATCAAAATTTATATATTCAATTTTTGTCAATTTACAGTAGACACTTTTTTATCATCATTCTAATAATACCTGACATTTGTATGACATAAAACAAAGAAATAATTGGTATTTTCTATTCCAGACCGGCAGCCTCTACAGTAGCGCGGGATTGGTATGATATTTTTCAAAACTCAATTTAATGATCATAATCATAATATCTTCGGACTTTAAAGAGAAAAGTCATAAAAAAAAGACCGGACTTCTGAAAGATTAATCAAACTCTACACGGAATGTATACTTCACGCCGATAATTACGAAGCCTTACCGAATTTTTAACAGTGTATTTTAAAAAAAAGTGAATTAACCTTTGAGCATCAATCAACTGCTGTTCTCCCATTGCATATTTTACTACCATATTTTCTCTCTCTTTGTTTGCAGCAGTAAATTTTTTATTTAAGTTATCTTGTGTCATTATTGAAGTCTTTAAATCTGTATTTAATTTTTCAATTGTTTTTTCCATAGCTTTGACTTTTGTAATATACATATCGTTTTTATTAGCTAGCAGTGCTTCATTCATTTCCTCCAATTGCCTGATTCGTTCCAAGAGTCGTGTATTAGCGTTCTTTAAATCGGAAAGCTCTTGTGTTATTACTGCGGAATTTGGCGATGACACGTTTGATTCATCTATCATTTTATTACATTTTTCTATATATTCTACTTCAGTATCTAAAGAACTTACTGTATTATACACTGTAGCGATACTGTCTTCTCGGCAAACTTCTATGATGCTTTCATTTGCACTTGTGATTTTGTTTGTATTACTATTATGTCCAATTGTGGAAGCGCTTTGTGTTGGAGAATTAGGAAGCGAAGTGCTGAGTACTTTATTAGTCAATGATAATTCTCGAGCATCATTCACATTTGTAATTGAGATATTGTCAAAAGTACTGAATTGATTAACTCTGTGTTGAGGTAACAATGTTCTTTCCATTATATTACTTGATTTTTCTGTAATAAAATTCAACAAATTTCGACTTTTGTTGAAAAACTGAACATTGGATTGCATTAAATTAAATGGATTTGCTGGAAATGATATTCGGACTAATTTGCTATCCTCTACCAGTGTTGGTCGGTGCGGTATTTTTTTCATCTGTTTTTCATGGATACTTTCTTTAACATTGTTTGCATTTTGTGTAAATAAAGGCTCATCTAGTTTATTTTTATCATCGTCTTCAGTTATGTGTTTTTGTGTCGTAAAATTGTTAAAAATAATTTTATTTTCTAACGAAGTAGATATTTTGGGATTAATAACATTACTTTGTACTGAATTATCACTTGATTGTTGATGTCCTGATCGACTGCTTTGAACGTCTTTATTCTTTATATTTTGTTGAGAACATTCGTAAGTACACGAAGAATTTGTTGCATCAGTTTCTTCCAACTGTGTCATTCCAACATTATTACTGTGATGAGATTTTTCTGAATAGCTTGTATTCACTCGATCATTTTCTGAAACAATACAAGAAATAGTTGCAGTAAAAAATATCAAACAAAATATTTTTATATAATAATATATAAAATTCAAGCAGTTAACAATTCACAGAATAATACGAAATAAAATTTGACTTAGAAAATAGTAAACACATTAAGTAAGTCCCGAACGGATAAATTTGGACGATGTTCTGGAATCTTTTAAGACAATTACAATTTGTAGCATATGATTTCCTTGAGCTTCTGTGTGTTAGCATTATAATTGTTGAATTCAAAATGATAGCGTTCGGTATGGCCGCTCAAAGACTGAAATTTCATCTTTTTTCTAAATAAGGGTTTTCCTGTCTGTTGTCGCTTACCCTTGATGTAATCTTAACATTTCCAAGATAACCGTCGCTGATGTCAAGGGATTGGCAAACTGAGAAAGGACCAATGTAGGTAATTTATAAGCGACCACTAACGAGCTTGTAACGTTTCATCTTATATATCCCAATGAAGGGGCGGATTCCCGCATAGGCCGAAAAGCCATGTCCTAGGGCACTTGCCAGACTTCTACAATCTGGCAAGGATGTGGCATACGACTGGCAGACGTCTGGCTTGCGCGCATGATCCAGACCTTTGCCAGACCAGCTGGCACTCTTTTTTTTCACGCGGGGAGCATTTACTTTTCCCATATAATTACTTGGTCAAAAATGTTAAACAATTTCGATTGAAAACATTATTGATCAATATTTGCTGCATCATTCAAATCTATCCCAAGAAAACCATTTGGTACTGGACAAATTTCTTAACATATCTGCATAACAAGATAGGTAAAATAAATTTTTTGAAAATGTATTATTATAACATTAAGGGGGTTTTTAGTATCTTTTGCCTTAAAATGGGGCTATATTTAAGATTTTTTTTCGAAAAACAAAACAATACACACGATTGAGGTTTTCGTCATTATTTCGGCTATATATTGAACTATAAAAGTACATTATTATATTCAATTTGGTGGCGAACTTATACTTGTTTCACGCGCCTGTTATAGTGCGTACACGGCATGCACATGAAAATGGTGAAAAAGTTCCTTTTTATATCAAAATGGCGTAAAGTGAATAAAAATTCTTTTTCGTCACACCTGCACGCGAAACGCGCTTTCGCGCTCTGCGAAACGACGCACGAAGTAATACGTCACATCCTAAGGCGCGAAGTGCTCCCACGGGTGCGAAGTAATACTTCGCGCACTTTCGCATGACACAATGTCACGTGTCACGTACAGATTATGACGAAAAATTATGTCCGTGTCATGTGCGCGAACCGCCATTAAAGCTCGGCCTAACTCTGGCACTCGAAACAATGCTATTGGAGCCCTCGGCTTCGCCTCGGGCTTCCTCCAGCGTATTCCTCGTGCCCGAGCTCGACCTCGTGAAATGACAGTTCGCGCCCTTGATACGAAAATAACTATTTTTTTACCTATTTTCTTCTTATTTGAGGCGCCGTAAAAAAAAATAACATAACTTTTCGAAAATTTTCGTACGTCAAACTTTAATGAATTTTATCTGTTTTTGAAACTCAATTTGATTTTTTGTTTCAGATCAACCGTTTCCGTGTGAGAGTGTACGCCATTTTCATGTGCACGCCGTGTACAACATGTATTGAAACAAGTATAAGTTCGCCACCAAATTGAATATAAAAATGTATTTTTATAGTCCAATATATAGCAGAAATAATGATGAAAACCTCAATCGTATTGTTTTGTTTTTCGAAAAAAAAATCGTAAATATAGCCCTATTTCAAGGCAAAAGATACGAAAAACCCCCTTATGCCTTTAACTCCGCATTGTAATGCGGAGTTAAAGGCATTTCAAATATGCCGCGATCTAGAGTTTCAACTGTGACGAAAGTTTGTCCACGCATGCACGCCATTACACCACGCCACCTAGGCGACATTTGTTCATCAAATGCCTGACACCTTCATTAGCATACTTTGACCAGCAATCGAGGGAATCTTCAGTTCAAGTTTCAGTGCCAGCGCATGTGGTATTTTGTTCATCAAATGATCAACAGAAAAATTAAAGCACCATCAAATTCTATGTGAATAGCAGCCTGGCACAAAAAGATATCGAAATAACATCTCTAATAGTCTATCGACAATAAATTGATCGGTAAAAACACCGAAATAAAAATGGAAGTAAATACTTTTCGACTCATTCTAAGAATGAAATAAAATTGTTTTTTTGAATGCACACATTCCATGTGAATTATGGATTCCTTAGTGTTATAAATACGCTAGCTTCGACAACTCTTACCGTCGAAGTTCCAGAGAACTTCTTAATAGTATAGTTTCAGAATTATGAATCATCATAAGAACTCCAAAATTCATATGGAATGTATGCATTCAAAAGACTATTTTATTTCATTCTTAGATAAGCCGAAAAAAAAAATTACAACCATTTTTATTTCGGTGTTTTTAACGATGTTTATTTATTGTCTATTTATTGTCAAGAAATTATTAGAGATGTTATTTCAGTATCTTTTCGTGCCAGTTTGCTATTCACGCAGTATTTGGTGGTGCTCTAATTTTTTTTTTTTTTATTTTTTCCGTTTCTGTTTCAGGTATGTTAAAAAATTTTTGCAGGACCTCACATTGACAGTAACTTGTTGAAATGTATTTCAAAATATAGAAGAATGCGAATACGATAATATTAAAACAAAAAGTTTTCAATTAAAAAGTAGTCTCGGGCAAAAGGTTAGAGATAATTGTATGAAATTTTGCTCATTTGGCGCCATTTTTAAAGGGCTTCAACATGTGAATAGGCGTTTTTCAATTTTGCTTTGGAATTCTCGTAATGAATTTTTTTGTGATCAGAAATAAGTTGAAGTTGTGCTTTCTTGTTAATTTTTAATTTATTTTTCAGGAAGTAATCCATTCTAAAGCGCTGAAAAAATTCTTAAAGCTTCTCTGCTTGTCCAGAAACAAGTGCTGACTAGCCATAGCTTGCTAAAATTAACTTTAGTGACATAGAAATTAAATATAGAAACAAAGTTAGAAAAAAGGCTAATCTTAGGATAGATTTGAATGATGCAAATATTGGCTAACAATGTTCACAATCGGGGTTTTTCAACATTTTCGACAAAGTAATCGTTCTTTTACTGCTACCCCCTTTTAGGGGCATTGAATGCCAAATTTCGTCATTTTGCGTTTACTTTTAGAGAATAATTTGTGTAGCCAAATAACAAATTTGGTATTAATGTTACTTTTTTAATTTGAATATTGCACCTAAATTTACTGCTTGATGCTGTCATCAAGAATACTTATTTAATTGTTGGCAATACTGTGCAAAATAAGCCCGCTTTTTTCACAGCACGAACTTGAATTTGTAGTTTTTATGTTATTGTCTTTACAGCAGCCCAAAACTTTACTCCAACATAGAATTAAGATGAATGCGAATAAATAAAGTAAAGCGGCAAAACGAGCAAAAGAGGAGTCAGCCAAAAAAGTGAGCTTCTTGCTAAAACGCCAAAGTTATCGAACTTTTTTGCATTAACCATTAGTAAAGGTAATGAAAATGATAAAACATTTAAACCAAGTAGTAATATTTCTTATAGTTGTCTTCGTTTTAAGGGCGAAAACTGTTATTTCACCAAAGTTTGGCTAAGCGCTACTAACATTTAGCGCACATGATACGGATATAACACACAGGCAGAAAAAATAAAATGCAACACTTAGAATTTCGTGAAAAAATACCAGTATTCAAACCGAGATAACTTGGGTAATTTTCAACAAAAATCAATGATCTTTGTCGTTCCAAAAAGCAAAAAGACTCTAGTTTTTGGCACTTTAACTGCATATTAATTGATTTTATTCGTCATCCTTTTCTAACACATAAAACAGATTAATATTATTTGCTGAAACAATGCCAAATTTTAAATGCTGCTATGGTATACAAAAAAAATGATACTCAATTCAATAACAAAGCCTTAAAATTCATTATTTTTCGTTCATGAAACGCGAAAGTTCAAGTCTCTACGATGATTATTCGTTACGTTTTGAGTTTTTGAACTTAACTCAGCATATTGAGGGTTTTTGTCCATAACTTGCTTAATTTTAAACGGAAATAAACGAAAATTTTAAAATTTAAAATGTTCTCGTGTCTACTTGAAGGGTATAAACAATGTTTAACTGTGAACCTTCTTCTTTAGTCTCTATTTGTTGAATAAAAATGAATAGATATCAAACCGAAAATGTTAATCTTGTGTGAGCTCTGAGATGAACTAAAAGAGATGTGTTCCTAATTAACTACGTGATTCAAAACATTTATTCAATTTTGCGTTGGAAACATGAAACTTGAGGCCACTATGATTATTTTACGCCACACACTAAAGGCTAAAGTTTACCGAAGATGTCCGTTTCTATCATCGACATTAGCGTCACCTAATGTGCACCACGAGGAGGTAGCCGGTTGGATTTAGCACATCATGTGTATGTGTGCGTGAGCTTGTATCTATTTGCATATGTATATATGAGTGTATGGGTGTATATGTTAATATGACTGTATATCTTTCGGTTTTGGAGTTAATGTTGTTGCGTGAACCGACGTTTTAATGATGTGTCGCCAAAACGCGCATCGAATGACTTTTTTATTAATATTATTATGTTACATTTCTATATTCTTCTATATTTACTTTTCTATATTACTTTTCTATATTCTTCATATATTTTTCTATTTGTTTTCTGTTCCTTTTCAATTTTTCGATGTTATTTACAATTCTATTTCTGGCTAACCTTTTTTCGTTAATAGCCATCATTGTTAACGACCAAGTATCAATTTAATTTGATTAATTCGTTGCTGTTAGTACTTAATCGGGTTTAAATGTCTAATAAATTAATACATGGCATTCGGATTATTGTTACGTAGCGAAAGACATGATACCGTTTACGAATTGTTCTTTCTAATAGCGAATTAGTGACACTCACTTGCTACGTAAAGGAATAGTCCATCTCTGGCTATTGTCGCGAGAGCGAGAAAGAAAAACAAAGCTGTTTCGATTCGATATCAGTTGCGAGTTGAATTAGCGGGATCGATTATATACAATCGAAATCGAGAGGACGAAAGAAGGCGACGGCGACAAAAACGTGCGAAAAAAATCGAGAGAAAAAGGGAAAAAAATAGTGAGTAAAAAAGAAAAATTGTTAAATTGCGAGCGCTTTCGGGAAAAGGGAAAAGAAAAAATCGGAAAAGGGAGAAAAGAAAAGGAGGTGTGTGTGTTGGGCGTGTGTGTGTTCAAGGACAAAAAAGTTAGGTTGGAAAATGAGGCGCGTGCGCGAAAAAAGAAAGGTAGGAAAACGCGAGAGAGCGAGAGCGCGCGGAAGAGAAGGGGCAGTAGGCCAGAGGAGCTGAAAGGTGGCAGACCGGTGTGTGAGCGCAAGGAGGATAGGCGCCGAGGAGAAGACAAGGAAGCGACGCCTGGAACGGAAGAACAAAAAAGGGACATGTTACAGGAAAGTAATGCGAAAAAAGCGTGAGTACATGCATTAGAGGGAATGTATATCTGTACGCGCGTGAGCGTGAATATGTTTATATGCGTATGTATTTGTGTGTATGTGCAGATAAATATGTACATCGCTCGC
>JABFOV010005451.1:0-12024 GCA_022817685.1 Aradophagus sp. ZL-2020
ATGTAAATATTAAAAAAAGAAATTCAAAATCGTTTAAAGTCTACTTTTGTAGATGTAGTTTCTGATCATTTCATTTATCAAACATGAATGTTTAATATATTTTTTCGTATATAAAAACAAATTATTAAATCTATTTAGAAGTCCTATTTGAAATTTGCAAATACTTTACGATATCGATTAAATCGGAAAACGTGAATAATTAGTTTTGCGTTTGAACATTTTTGAAACAATTATCGAAGTTCTCGTAACTTCTCGATAAGCTTATTAATTGAATTTCTTGTATCAATTAGCGGTTCCAGAAATTTCTCGTGTGACATCAAAGCTTTCAGGATTATCAAGACTTTCTCGAGGTTCACTCACAGATCCTTTGCAAATGATGTACTTTCATAGAATGTTTAGAGCTGGAAAAGGCGGCTTCAGGGTACTTGTTTAATGATAACATAATGCAGTGTAAAATAATTATATCTTATTATATATAATTTATGATTAAATATTTAGATAAGATAATTTAATCATTAGCATTTTTTAAATAACTAACACTCATTGAGAATTATTAACAAAATTAATTAAAAAAAAGAATTATTTAAGTAAATTAACGAATTATTTTAATTAATTTATAGTACTTTTTTAAACAATTTCCTATGATTTTTTCTGTGTTGAGTCACAAAAGAGTTCTTGTATTAAATTAGGAGTTTATAAAATTAATCAAAAATAATTTGACAAAACTCAGATTAAATTGCAAATATTTTAGGTCTTTTTACAATAGTTAAGAAGTGCTATTTTTCCAGACTCCTTTGTACCAAAATACGTATCGTTTGAAACCTATGAAACCCTTCATAAAAGAAGTCGCTGATGAAATTTTAGCAAATGTAATGAATGATATGTTAAAAAATAAAGAGTATGATGCTACAGAATCCGTCAGTCTTTGTAAAGAGATGGCGGCAGAAGTTCAAGATGGTTTATATAAAAAGAATTACGATCGGCAAGTAACATTAGTAATATAATGAATTATGCTTTACAACATAGTTCAAATGTACATACATTAAGAAAAACACATCTTTTTTTTGTTAGAAAAAGAATATCTTTCTTGGAAACTCTTTTTAATCAATGTAAATCTTTTTGAAAGAAAACGATTCATTTGAATGAAAAGGATTCCTTTCAAGAAAATGTTGAATCGAAAATCCTTTTGAATCAAAATACAAAGTTATAGGTCAAAAGGATATATTTAAGAGTGTATGTGAATTACACCGAGAAAATCATATTTTATTGAACAGTATGTATCTTGTTGATTCAACGGAATGATATTGTAATTGACAACATATCTCTACAAGTAATTCGGTGCAGCTAGCTCGGCCCACCTGAGTTATAAGTAAAGCTTTTTATAATGCCGATCGCGTTAACCTCGAAGCATATAGTAAGTTACAATATAAATTTTCGAATTACTATTAGTATTCTATCGATTACAATATGAAATAAATGCAATATGCACAGTAAAATATTGTTTTCTCGGTATAAGACATCTTGAAAAACGTAGCGTAACAAATGCAAACGTAGCGTAAACGTAACGTAATAAATGCAATATGCACAGTAAAATATCGTTTTCTCGGACATCTTGAAAAACGTAGTAAACACAATATATATTTTCTATTTATCGTCTGTTATATTTAAAACAATAATTTGTGAAAAATTTTTGCGCAAATCCGCAATTCAAAGATATTTAATCATAAGAAAATGATACGATGTAAAAAAAGACAATAATATAAATTTAACAATTAAAATATTGCTAATTAAAAAAAAATATATGATTGTATTTTCAGGTATAAAATAATCGTGACAATGGTAGTAATACAAAAGACTGAAGGTGGTGTATTCATGTGCTTAAGTCACCTATGGGATGCCCAAAGAGACAATTATTCGACATACGTTTTTGAAAATAATACTTTGTATGCCGTAGGTATTGTATCGGCAATTTATTTTGAATAATAACAATTTACTACGTTACCATTAATTATACAAAAAATGACGAATGTATTAATGACTAACCCAATTTAATTCCACGAAACCGATCCATATTGAATTTCGTGATATATAAAAGACCAAAAGAAGGTGAATTTTTTCATAAGTTTATTACAAAATTTTTTATTTCATTCTATACGATGATTGAACAAGCTGGTTGAGGTACGTAAATGTTATGTTTTCTTTATTGTTATTAAATTATATAGTGTTTATAATTATATACATATATATGTATATAACAGCGATAAGTACAATTTATCATTATGATTAGTAATAATAATCATAATCAAAGATCTTACCAAGTACTAATGAAATCAAAAGCGACCAATTATCGGAGATTCGTAATTGCGTTCGTAATAATCGTTATCAATTGTAACTTTCGATAACATCGTAATCTTATAGATACAGAGATACAGAAAAATAATACCGCGCGACCACGGTGGATTGTTTTTTTATCTATCTTCATCTTCATCATCATCTTCACTTCTTGTATCCTTTTTTTCTTCTTCTTCTCCACTTCTTAATTTTAAACGTAACTTTTTTGCGTTACTTTTTATTATTTATTCATTTATTTATATTTTCTTTTCATTTTATACTGAGTACCTAAGAAGGAGGCACGAGGCTCGAAGGATATTTATAATACGGAAGTCTTTAGCTTGCCTGCTGGTCGGAAATTGGCAATCTATGTAGATATACTTTAATACGACATTAGATTACAATACGACGCGTTGACTGTTTGCTTATAAACATATAAAAGCATTCACTTATCAATGTAACGTATCAAGTTATCATTTTATGAATACACGAAATTTGTTTAATTAGAATAATTAAATGTGCTCGTATGTGAAATTGATTGTTGTACTTTGTTTTAAATGGAACAATCACTGTACGTAGCAAGTATTTGTGAAATAAAAATTGAGATTATGTATATATTTCATCCACAGTAATATAATTTATTAAATCGTTAAAAAACTTTTGTTGATTTTAAAAAGAGTGTTTAATAATTTTTATTACTGAAATTATTTGAAGTGAACTAAATTGTGAGTTGAATAGACAACTGGGAAATTGCAATGAGAGAGAGAGAGAGAGCCAATTTTTTGAATAAAGAAAAGCAAATTAGAAATCACAATGCAAAAATTTAATAATAACAAAGCAGAGAAACTATTTAATTTTTTTGGATGTTTAAATAAAATTATTTATTTTTCATTGCAACTAATGCATACTACGTGCAGTGATTTTTTAAATTAAAACAATAATTATACAAGTTTGGCAAACGATTGACACATTTACGTTTCATTTATTGCTTAATAACTTTGTAAACTGTTCAATAAAAATTCTAACGTAAATATAATCTGGCAATAACCATATTTATTTAACGCAAAGTTTAATTAATTCAGAAACACTCTCTTTCTAAAAAATGTTAAATGAAACTTAAAAAATTTTGGCAGTTCTAACTCGAAGTTGATTCGGCAGTTCAATATGATTTGAAATGTTCAAAGTTTATTAGTAAATGAAAATTAAATCAAATATAATTTTCTGTATTACACAGTTACATTTTTTTAAAGAGTAATTTTGTCACATCAAATTAGCGAATATTAATTTATTAATAAATAAACAATTTAATTAGATGATAATAATATATTTTGTTAAAGTGAATGTTAAAATTTATCTCCTTTACTAGTAAACGTTGAAAATTCCATGTATTTTCAAAAACTTGGAATTAAAATTTCAACTCAGATTAAATATTTCGTTGAATTTCGCATTGTACTATATTGTGATAAAAATGACTTCAAGTGATTGGCATTCTACGTCATGCACAGATGTTTCCACGTATTACATAGTTTATACATAACAAAGAAATATTCGTTACTTGAAATTACGAGCCATTCCATACCACTCAATCGGCCTACCTACAACGGATTCTTCACATAACACTTTTCTTTTTTCTTCTTTTTTTTTCTATTTATTAATATTTTTCATTTGGTCCATTTTCGACGCAGCGGGTCTGTGTTAACTTTTTATCCCTTTTCCCCTTTCTTTTATGTACACAGTCCTTCCACTAGACCTAAATCAAAAGGAAATGGTACGCTAGAAATGCTAAACGTCGATCACTTTTACTTGGGGACTTCGTCAAAGATAAATTTCATGCCTTGCCAATTTCTTTCAACCGGATTACCCGGCGACGAATAAATTTCACGAAAACGTATATCCGTCGCGTATGACTTAGCGAAACGGCATTACAAAAATAAATTTATTTTCTTTCGCGTACACTTCCGCTTTTCTTTCGTCATCGTTATTTTTCTTTTTGACAATTAAAAGTCTAAGATAAGCAAACCTAGTCAATATTGAATTTCACAATGAATTTATAGTGAAATCATTGTAAGTTAACATGTGTTTCAGAAGTGAGTCATATGAAACTCACAGGTGATAAATAATTTTCTGACATTACGAACTTTCTGCGAATTTGTTGTGAATTTACAGAAATTTTGCTTGAAGTTCACAGCACTCATAATTTTTTGAAACAATTTTCTGATAAATGTTTATTATACTTTTATTTTTTGTACATGGTATAATGAATATTTTTCAGCAAATTGATTAAAAAAATGTTCCTTGTAACTTTTCACAGTATATTTACAAAAAGCTCGCATTGTGAGGAAATTATTCATCAAATATGAGCTTCATGTGACTCACTCGTGAAACGCATGTTAGCTCACTGTGAATTCACAGTGGTTTCACTGTGGAATTCAATGTTGACTGAGGAACGTCGAAACTAGTCCACAAAACTAACATTCCACCGCGTCGTGATCGGTACGGAAGTATCAAAGTTCAATCCAATGGCTTCCTTTATGCACGCTTCCCGTCTGCGACACATTCACAAAATAATAACGACACCTTACTCGTCGATAACCGCTTCCAATATATGTATATATTTATATATGTAACACGAAAAATTTTGCGCCCACCGCCTCGTACCTTTCCCATTTGTCTCGCTCTCTTGCTCGCACACTCCTCTTACTCTCAGCTCCCCATTGACGAATAATTTATCACAAAGTTTTAAATGCATTATGCAAATGCTATCGTGCGCGATGCATGATACGATTCTTAACTCCTTCGCTGACCGTTCCCTCGCTTTTTGCGATCTCGGTAAAAATATTTCTCGTGAAACACTTCTAAAAGAGCAAGTGTCTGGAAATGAACTCTGAATATTTTTGAAAATGTTTTAATGAATAATGTAAGATAGACGATTTCGGTTACACAGATCACAATTATCTTAACTTTTCTTGCAAGTATTTTTATTTTTACCAAATTTTTAAGTTACCAAGAATTGCAAATTATAAATTGATTCAATCCACAAAAGAATTAGTTTAAATCAAAGCTTGAAAAGATTGAAAGTTAATTTTTAATTGTTATTTGATTTATAGCTTCCAGTTGCACGGAAAGAAATGATGTATAATAAATTATGTCGCTTACTAGCGTTCTTGTACCTTTGTTGCCACGTTTCATAAATTACGTTTACACGTTTCTAAATTTGACATAATGAAATTGGTTAATAAGCAATTTTAAATTATGGATTACCTTTCACTTGCCATGGAATATGTATAAGTAGAAAGATGCTTTTATCATTTCTATGTTATAATTTTAAAATTAGTTGTTACTTTTCGCTATTCATCCATCTGCGATCCTGCTTTGAAGTTGCTTGACTTGGTATTTGATCCTCCAACAGCTCACGTAATTAGATTACTTAAATACTGTGACATCAATACATAGAAACAGACAATTTTTACAAAGTTAACGAAAAAATTTTCTACGTAAGCGATAGAATTGATACATTAAATTATTAAAAATGATAAGATACGTTGCATTTTCTTCAATTTCAGGTATACTTTCTACATTTACATTAAGAAATATTCAAAATTTATATGATAATAATATAGAGTGGCAGCGCGGGCACAAAAACGCTAGTAAACGATGTAATTTTTCATACATATTTTCCTTCCGTGTGTATTCAGAGTTAGACTTTTTGATCAAATAAAATTTCAGGAAATCATAGAAATTTTTTCATAGGAATATTTTTACTCAGTGTCGCAGAAAAAAAAGAAGCAATGTTAAATGCATCAAGTATGTACAATGCAATATACGCTTTAAATATTTGTATTATAAAAATGTATAATCACACAAATTGCACAGTGATTAAGAAATAAGTTAAAAATAGGTCACGTTGAAGCAGCAAGCGGAAAATTTTCGATACACTCTGTGGAATGGTGAGAACATGATAGAAAATGTAAGATTGTGATCTTTTTTTCACAACTTGTATGATTGATCTGATGATCCTCATTTGTATAAAAAAATGATTGAATCTAAATAGACAAGTGAAATGAATTATGAAATGAGATATTTAATGACAATTCGATGAAAATGTTAAGGATTATAAATGATGTGAAATGGAAATTTATACTTACTAATATAACATTTTAATTCTCGACAAAGAAAAGAAAAGTACTAAGTTCAAAAATAAATTATGTCAATTCAAAAAGACGTTCTGTTGTAGTTAATCATCTATTTTTAAAATGTTTTGTACAATAAAGTATAATGATTACCGTTAACGGATAGGATCATTAATCATGTTTTAATAATAATGTCGTATATAAAGTGTAGAAGTAATGTATTGCACAAATAAACACAGACAATTACGTCATAAAATGTTAAGTACAATATAATAAGTGGCACTTTGCAAAAAACAGCAACTCATGTTGTAACATTACCTTAACGGTATAATGTAAAAAATTTGGTACTCTATGCCCACATTGGCGTAAGTTTCGCATTAATGTGAATCCATTTTGTTATCCTTTTATTTATTCAACGAATAAAATGAATTACCAACAATTGTTTCGCAGAAGCAAAATGCACATTTTCGGAATTAATCCACATAGTGAAAATGCACAGCGAGCTTATTTGATTTTTTATAAGTAGAGATTACAACATTTTTAAACCATTAGTACAATGAAATCTAAATTATGTGTTATTTCAAGACAATCTAAGTCCACTAAATTTGGAACAACAACACAATATCACTGGAACATTTTATTTTATAACAATACTGGTAATATTTTTTATTTTTAAACAATAATTCTGATGAATGCAATTCTTCTTCTTCTTCCTTCATAAAGACTTGCAATTTTTCTTTCAAAATCAATCAAGATCGCTGTACAACGAAAATTTTTCGCTTCTATTCGCAAAATTTTTGCGTTTTTATGTTTACTTTACTTTTTTAACAAATTCAATGCTTTCTTCAAAATCTTATTAACCCTTTCAGTCATGCTTTGCTGAATATTTTTATCGCTCTTTCAATTCTTATGATTGCAATTTTGAAACAATTTACATTTATATTTTGTTTAGATTAATTTATCACTATTCCTAAAAAATATAAATATTTATTAATTTTACATTCAAAAATCGATTTTAATGTTGAACTGCATTTAATGTCTTTAGACTGAAAGGATTAAATTATTGCGCGGTTGTTATTATTAAAAAAAAAAAAATAAATAAACAAACAAACAAAACAGTACAAATGTTGAACAAGATAACATGTTTTGTACATATTACTTCCATTGTAATTGTATTAATTAATATTATCATTAAAATTAACAGTGATCTCTTATGATCTTACAATCGACAATAAAAATGATGTACTGAAATCGAAGTGGTGAGTTAAGTACAAAAACGATCGTCAAGTCATCCAACAGCGAAGAGTATACATGAAGTATTGGCAAAAACAATATTTATAGCGCAGAAAAGAAAGAGGCATTTCAAAATAAAACGCTGAACACGAGAAAACGGTTTTAAATCACTTCCCACGCTTTACCTCAAAACGTTCCTCACCGCTTTCGAACCGTTTTTTTCTCTGTATGTTTTGCGTTTCATTTGAAACACACGATTTTTGCAACGAGCGAAACCATATATCGAAAGACATCGGTTATACCACCGAACGTCTATATCGTTTGTCGTGGCACATAATATAGGTTTTTATCATTTTGTTCGTTCAATTTCACCATTTGTTCGTTAAATTCTTTTTACGTTTCTTTGTTTTGCTCTTTCTTTTTCATCCTTTTAAAATAGTTACGACTTCGTAATCCATTTTTGTTGCGTTACACGTATCCGTTTATAATAAAATACACATTCACGACGTTACAATAATAAGTCTTAGAATCCTTAAACGACTTATGTAATGTGCGTGGTACATATAAATCGCTCTACCACTTGTCTCTTTGTGACGGTTCAATATATACAATTGCAGAAAAATTGTTGAAGAGTTTTGATATATTTGAGGGATTCTTATCGTTCATTTTTTTCTTTTTTTTTCATTTTCATTTTATTTTCCACTGTTTAACTCGTTATATCATTTGTTCATCGCAATTTTTATAAAAAATTCACTTGTTCACTACTTAAGGATTTCTCGTTTGAGGAATCGCGGCCAAATCGTCGCGTCGCTGGAAGAACAACCGAGAGGGAAACACGACTCAAGGGAGGATATGGCCGGGGGTCTCTCCGGTCGTTTAATTGTAAATGGTTCCGAAATCCCAGCTAAGCTATCGCTTTATCGTTAAGATCAATCTTACAAGTACGTAACAAGAGTTTTCTTTCATTTGTTTCGTATTTACAGGTTCGTTTTGCTATCGCCATAGTTCAGTTCAGTGGTCTGACGTTGGATCGCGTGGCGCTGCAGTCGTCGCGGACAAAGTGGCACAGGCTGGCC
The DNA here is from genome assembly GCA_022817685.1 of Aradophagus sp. ZL-2020. Classification (NCBI taxonomy): domain Eukaryota; kingdom Metazoa; phylum Arthropoda; class Insecta; order Hymenoptera; family Scelionidae; genus Aradophagus; species Aradophagus sp. ZL-2020. The sequence goes on from JABFOV010005451.1 coordinate 8,771, forward strand.
AAGCGCCGCTCGAGTAATCTAAATATTTACAAATCTTGACTGAAACGAACGACGTTAAAACATTAAGGCATTTTCTCTTTCTCTCTCTTTTTTCTCTCTTTCAGATGTCCTTCATCAGTTGGTCGTTATGCTTCTCGTTTGCCGACCGCTTTTCTCTTGTCCGCCGCTGGCGCGCGCCATCTGCTGTCGATCGAGATGGAAATTAGGGTAATTGCCAAGCTGTGAGTGGGCTGACGAGCGAGGATTCGGGGGCCGAACGGTACTTCGCGCTCGACTGGGAACCGCGGCCCCAAGTGTCATACAGGCTCCTCGCGATTGAAGTTGATGTTCTGCGAGGCGCAGAAGTCGCGGGTGAATGGGATACAGTTGAAGAGCTTACAGACCTCGCATTCGTAGACAGGCACGTTGTAGAAAAGCGCCAGCAGCACCACGAATAAACCGACGATCAGCACTAGGGACAGCCAGATCAGGAAGATCTTTCGCCGACGGTCGTAGTGCCCGAAGGAGATGAAGGGCATGAGCGCGTACGCCGCCAAAAAGCCGAAGATGAAGCCAAAGAGGTGCGCGTAGTTGTCGACCCAGGGCAGAACGCCGATCACTAGCAATATGCCCAGGATGGAGATCAGTTTCATAAGCGCGCGCCGAGGGTACTTCAGCATCGGCCAGCAATGCAAAACCTCGACAACGAGAGTTGCGAGAAGGGCGAAGTGAGCTCCTGCTGGACCAACCTGTAAATCAATAGGGAAATAGTTTTAGCTATTAATATTTTATTGAAATCTTGTACGCTTTTCTGGAAGTAGAAGAATTTGGGTTTTCTTCTAATTTCATATCATAATCAAGACTTGGACGAAAATTGGTGGAAGGTAGTTTAGTTATGTAAAGGAAGTTCCAAACGTTTTTTTTATCAACGAATTCGAACTTGGAAAACTTATGAGTGAAATTCTTTGTTATTTGTCTACAATTAGTTGAAAACTTTGAAAATAGCACAAAATATTATAATAATAATATAAAATAAAAAATATTATAATATTATAATAATTGTGCAAAAAATGAAAGGCAACATTGTATTTTATATACATCGCAGTACTTTAAACATCAAAAACGCATGATGCATCGTCATTAAGAATTTCTCATTTTGTAAATACGTAGCTAAATGTAAACAGTCTTTCGAGTTTCCTCAATAAACATTTCAAAATATTTGCTATAAATCTCAGCACGCGATGCGAATTGATGTCAACATGTTGATTCCTTTGGCTAATACAAATAATAGGGAAAATATTTGTTAAAGGTGTATTGATAGCGAGGACGAAGTCAGTTTGTGTACTAATATCCTTGCAGCGAAAGTGATGGGGTTTATTGCGATTCTTTGACCTGAAGAAAAGCCGAAATTACAGTTTAATACAAGCGTAAAAGCGATGGAGGATTTATGTAGCCTGCTTAATATTGACGAGTGAATTATTGCTTTTGAAGCATGTGGAACTACGGAAATGAAGTACGGTGATGTCGACATTAGCCGAGTTATTTATTGTTGCCGAAAAGATCCACTTTCGTTGTGTTACAGTGTTAACAAACAGCACCAATTATTTCACTGTACGTCCATTATTTTTTTGGGTTAAAGCAAAATTTGCCACCTTGAGTATGAAACATATAATGTTAGTATTTAAAGAATATATTCTGAGTATAATATTAATGCATTAATTGTCTGTTAATAATATATTAACAATTTATTTGTAATACATTGATAGTTTACTGTTGATATATTATACTAACATACTAAGAATATATATTTTTAATAGATTATTAGTATATTAAAAATATATACTTAGCATACCTACTGGCGAATAATATACTGTTGATGTGCTAGCATTATATTTTTTACTTTACCAGAAAAGTACGTAAAAAAATTTAAGTATTAATTAATAAGTATGTTTTGCAATGTTGTGTTATAATCATAATTAGTTGCGGTAATTTTGTATCGTTAAATGTTAATTAGATTATCATTGGACGTATCATACACATACAGGTAGTGTAAGTATACATTACCTCTGCTCTGTACGGAACAAACACGGCACTGGCCAAATTGCCTGCGAGTGCGCCAATGAAGTAAATCAAAGCAATGCGCAATGAACCCGTCAACTTCTCCAAGTCTCTCATAAGAAAATACTGAACGAGTAGCGTAATGATGAGATGAAGAATCCTGAAAAATAGACATAAGATTGGCTTTCAATTATCTGGACAAAATTTGAAATACCAATAGTATTGACCGTAAACGTTTGAACGAGACAAAGTGAAGCGAATGCTGAAGCACAATCGAAATGGGAAATAATTACCCGGCATGAAGAAATATCGTTGTGAATAATCTGTAGAATTGGTCCGGCCATTCAGGATGTAAAAAAGGTATCATTCCACAAACGTCGTGGAGGCACTCGACTTGGGAGCACAAGGACGCTTCCTCATGGAAATAGCCATGAACGAAATCGCAGTACTCCTTAGTCGTGATTCTGCACATACCGTGAATACCTATACAACAAGGATGTCCGATCACCTCGCATACCATGTGTTCTGCCATTTTATCTTTATAACGTCCAACGGGAAAGTTGCCGTTGCCGTGTAAGTTGCTATCTTTGCTCCTGAAAATCAATGACAAAAGTTTTGTCAGGCGAGCGCACGAAAAATGTGAGTAATTTTCAAATAACATGGGAAAAGATATATTAAAAAAAAGGTGTGTAGATATGAGAGTGAAATGTTTGGTTAAAATGTCGCAGTTAAACTATTTTACAATCGTAATAAAATAGATTCATTAAATTTGTCTATAACTGTAATTATTATATTTGTATAGTAATACTTGTTTCACAATAAAACTTGAGGTATTTTTTTAGTAAATAAATTTTGAAAAACGTCAAGATTTGTGATTCTGGTCACTCTACTGATAAAATTATCTCTTTAATTTTACAAAATCTCCAATGGAAATATTGTGCCTGTACCAGGAAATTTCGACGACAATTTTCCAGGCAATTCCAGTATAGCAGTTTTTTTCAATGGAAATGCCTGGAACGTTTAACGCGGGTATTGTGTAGAATTAATAACTTGTAAAAATTAAATATATATGTTATACGTTGCAAAAATGTGAAACAATAAATTTGTTGTAAACATCGACATTTACCGAAAACGCTGACTGAATGGGTTTGTTTTTCGGCAAATAGGCCATTTCGTAATATCGTCCGGCCATTCGTATGGAGCTATACTAGCAGGTG
>JABFOV010005452.1:0-12025 GCA_022817685.1 Aradophagus sp. ZL-2020
AAAATATCAGTACTACTTTTCTCACTTCCTCTTTCGCTTTATCAGCTAATTTCCCACATTAATTTTACTCATATCATCCATAAATTATAATTTTACCTAATACGTGTAAAGTAGAAATTATACCAATTGATACTATGCTTTATTTATCAAGCAACATTAGCAAAATTAGTGAAATTATGCGTGTAGATTCAATTTATTTAAAATTATATACAATGGGATACTCAGTGTTTAAATTTATTCACCAAATGACGTTACAAAGTAATTTAACAATTTCGTTAGTTAACACCTTAATATAGGCCGGCTATCATAACGCAAAGAGGTGTATAAATCAACTCAGTGAGTATCTCTTGCAAAGAAGAAACACAAAGATATATTGAAATGGTAAAAAGAATCTCAAGTAGAGAAGACAGATTGTTTTTTGGAATAGATCATAAGTAAGCCTTTTACTTTGGAAGCTGTAAATCACAGCAATTATCGATGTTCGCATACTTTGGTAAGCTTTGTCACTTAAAATCAACAATACATAATACAAATGCATTGGCGTTAAAAAATTCATTACTGTCGTTTAATATTGAAACGATTAGTTTTTAGAAATTGCTGATATGCATAAACATGATGTAAACTGTTAAAAATTATGGTCTTTTAGTTTTTGTACCTCAAATTTTCCAAAACATTTATACAACTTTTGATTATTTATTTTTTACTTATTTTATTAACTTGAAAACAGTATTTTTACTGTTTGCAGATTAATGTAATGTCAGAAACTTGAAGTAGTTGAAAAATCTAATACATTTTTTTAATTTACCTTTTTTTCAACTTGAACTCTGGTAGTTTTATGTCTAAGATGATTGACGTTAGCGTTATTGAAGATTTAATAAATTTTCAGGATAAAATATTTTATTACAATTGTGAAAGCTATATTGAATGTTATTGGATTTATATCCACATTGCGTCGATTTACATATACCAAGATAATTGCAGTTTTTCAGAAATTGTAATCAATCAACATTTAAACGCAAAAGTAAACCATTTCATTTTACTACAAATTCTTAATCAAAAACTACTTTTTGAGATTATTTTACTATAATATCATTGGATTACTTAAGTGAAAAGCTGTTCTTCCAACTACAGTGCATGATTGTTAAGCAAATGATTTTGCTCATTATTTAAATCAATTATTTATTTCATTTTAATTCTAACAATTAAATTATACATTGTATCGCGTAATGGTGCATTTATAAACATTCACATTATAACTAATGGCAATGTATTTCAATAATTTTGTCAATAAAACATTAAACAAATTATTCAACAGACTAACAATTCCTTCAAAACATTAAAAATATTACAAACAAAAACCATTAACAATCATATCAATCTAATTCAATTGTCTCACTTTTCATTTTTTTATTATCACCCTTTATTATTTTTACTTACACATAATAAAGACAATCCAATCGAAATATAGAAGCAAATCAAACTTTCTACATTAATAGAAGGGTAGTGAAACAACGCCATCTGTTGAGTGAAAGTAGATGATTTTCGCGAAGAGCGCGATAACGGTCACGTTTCAATTGAAAGCTCACGAGGTGGCGGGTGGCGGAATAAAAGACGCGGAGGGGAAGGAGGTGAAGGGCTGGTTTTCATACGCCGCCTCGAGTGATCGCGCACCAATCCGTGAATCAGCGCTAAAGCGAAAATTGTCTATAAAAATGAAATAAAATAAAGTCCGGATAATGGAACGACGTTGTCGCGTGCGGCGTACGAAATTGTCTTTTGGCGCGCGCTATGAGGTGGCTGTAATAATGTGCACCGGAGTCGCCGGAGTCAGACCAACCGTTGTCGAGCACGACCGCGGAAAGTAAACACCGGCTTGGACATGGCTATCTCTCGGTGGACGGTTTGGGGCAGGAGCCTACGCACTAACAGGCCACTCAGAAGCACATATCGTTTGCAATTTTTCGCATTAGTTTTTTGGCACATTATTTTCTCATGGAAAATAAGTGCCTTGTTTAAAGGCGTTTCTTTAATGTCGATTTTCTTTCAAGGAAAACATTGATGAGGCAATTTTTAAAGACACTTTTCTTTAAAAGTGTTTTTAAAATCATGTTAATGTTACGTGCACTGTTTCTTTGTTAATTTGTTTTTTTTTTCTTGTGCAGATCGCCACGACAATGAGGACAACTATGTGCAATTCGACCTGTCAAAAGGTTAGAATAAACGGTGTTGACGTTTTTATATTTTTTTGACGTGTTTCGGCAAAGTTGAAAATAAAAAGAACAAATGAGGAAATTGAGTTCTTGATGTAATTTTAATTAGCATTTAATAAAATAAATAAAATAAATTATTATTATTATTATAATATGCATCGAATTCAACGAGATAACATTGGAGTTAAAGGATTGTGATTGTTGAAAAATTTTGGAATTATCCTGTTTTTTGTTTTCAATTGTTTTGTAAAAGTATTTTGTTAATTAATTTGATTTGTTTGTATATTCGGAAATTTAAATTTGATTACGTTTTGTTTCACTTTAAATATTGATAAGATGAGATTCTTCAACAGATATTTATTGATTTAATATAAGTAATTGTACATTTGGAAATCATTAATTGCAGATTTAAAGGACAACATCCGAGAATGTTTAATAAACATATGTCAGCGGTATAATATTACAAATATTAAAAAATTGGCGTACTTGAATGCATTTGTTAAGCTTATCAGTGAAAGTGAACCAATAAATTATGGATATTCACTTGAAGAATTGCTGTGTTGGTAAGCTATATTTATATAATCCAATCGATTTCCATGGTGGATACTTTTATCGGCTTGTTATAATGAAATCTATATTGCATTAGTTGGTCAATGTGAAAACTTTCAAGTTTAAATTAAGCCAAGCATTTCAGATATATGTCAAACCTTTTTACATATTATTGATTTATCTTTATTTAAAGCTTTTTAAATTATAGTAACACAATATAATACTTTTGTAGGATGTATTACGTATTTATTAGAATATTTATCTTCACTTTTATAAGTATAATGAAAGTTTCTAACTTCACTATTATCTCAAACAATGCTGAGTTAAGTTGCCATTGATATTTAATTACTGTATATTTTGCTTTTTAGAAATATTCCAGACTTATTTAATTGGAAACTAAAATTTGAAAGACATTTTAATTTAGTGGTGTTATTTGTTTTTACCATTAATTTTATTTACAGCTTGCGAGTTGGCCTTGTACATGAAGGCACACAAATTCGTGCGGCGGCACTGCGCGCTGCTCGATATCTCCTGAAAAACGCCGAAGATGTAACAGTAATTAACAAACTACAATATCCATATTTCATTGCCCGAAGTATGGACGTCTTACTAAGAAATGAAGTTGAGCGTATGCAAGCGTTGCGCCTTGCTAGAAGGATCCTATTGCTGTCTCCCAAAGACTTCAGTCCTGCGTTGGTACGCTCATTGATCAGCTTAACTAACGGCGGCATTGAAGACCTAACTACGTCCAAGGACCGCGGAATTCGCGTGTTTCTTGCCACACTCTGCGAAGTTGGCGTCCTAAATCCAAATCTACTCATTGAATGTGGCGGTTTGACAACTTTAACCCGAGCATCTTTGATTGGTCAGAGTCCTGGTATGATTGAGTCGGTGATAGGCGTGATCTTGAAGCTGCTCGCCAATCCAGACACACGCAAATGCGTTTCGCTCATGTGCCTAGCTTCGCCTTATTGCGAGATTGAAAGCACTGTCGCTGAAAAAACCAAATCTGATCGACTACAGATGTATACAGCCAGCAAATTAGCGCTTCTGAGTGTGCTGCGCTCCTACTCTGGCGTCATTCATTTCTGTCACCCAAACAACAACGCCGGACTTAAAGCCATTGTCGATATTCTTTATGTCGAACAGTTGGAAGTTCGAGATGCCATCTTAGAACTTTTCTATGAGCTACTTGGTCTAACTATACCTGTTTGGACAGACGAGCCAGATGTTGCTTTAACTGCTGTAGATCCTAGTCGTTTTCGCGACACCTGGAAACTGAACGAAGGCTTCGTTGCGGCCGAGGGTAATAGTATACTGCCATCTTTAATGTCCCGCAGGCCTAATATAACGGAAATCCATCTAGCATTACTGGTCTTTATCCTCCTGGAATGTGGTCTGCATCGTGCTCTAGCTGAAACCATTGTTACCTCTGATACGTTTATATCAGTTCGAGCGGCGGTATTGCTCGGAGCTCTTTTGCATTTTGCACATACTCTTTTACCGCCAGAGGTTTGTGACTTAGCGCCCTCACTTCCAAATCTACTGGAACATGCGAGTGCTGGTAAGCATCAGGCATTGACTGCGGTGGCCATTTTAGGCAGGATTCATACGATGATGCGTAGAAAGCCCATGCCAGCAAGTCTCTTCCTTGATCGTTTATTACAAGCTGGCACCTGGCTGCGACCTACTCTAACCAGGCGCAGTCGTCCTTCAATCAAGAACTGGTTGAAGCGCGAGTCTCCTACCACTCCATCACTGAAAGATACGTTGGTACTTATTTCAAAAGATGCTCGGCGTTGGAATTGGCCAGTGGTTAGATCGATCTTGCGTTCACGCGATGATTCCATGCGCATGCTCAGCAACTCGGACCATCGGATGTTCATAAAAAAGCTCGTACGTTATTTCAAGCCGTCTTCTAACAATTACTGCCGTGTGGAACTAGCTACTAATGCTGTGCTAGCCCGAGAAGCGACTTTCGCTGGTTGTGATCTAATGAACTGCCTCATCGACTGCCAGGAACCTGAAGGCACTAAGATGCTGAATGAACTAGTGAGCGACATTTCTGACCAGATCACCGCTATCACCACTTCGCAGACTGCTCATGATTGCTTGTTCTCACCGCGACAATTGTCCGCGACTTGTTGTCAGAAGTATTTCTTATTTTTAGGGCAACTAAGTCATTCGCCCAAGGGAATGATGATACTCAACAATTTCAATTTACTGGAAAAGATGCAGAATTTGTCAATCACGACTAATCATGATTGTTACATCAAGCTCATTGTGTCGAGCTTGGACTACTCCAGAGATGGACCTTGTCGAAAAGTGTTAACAAAAATTATTTCCGACGCCAAATCAGAGGCTTCTCGTCTTTATGCAACTAGGTTCTTTAGACTGATTATCCGTGCGAAAATCACTGACGCTCATCCCTGGATCATCTCAGTTCTTTCTGGAAGACTTCAAGACAACAATAAGGCTGTTGCTCTTGCAGCTTTGGAAACGCTATATGAAAGTTGTGAGGAGACACAGTACTTGGAGGCCTTGCTTCAACAGATTAACGGTAATAAGGAGACATTAAAATGGCTGGATAATTTAGGTGATCATGGTTATTTGCTGAAAGTTCGATTGTATTCGTTGAGGTCAAGCTTTTCCAGCTTACCGTACCCATTAGAGGAACTAGAGAAATGGATCAAAAGTGGTGGCTTTGCTGAGCGTTATGTGGGACTAGTCGAAGCGGAAATTCACGATTCACTTACTCGAAGACAACGAGGTGAGAATGGTAATTACATTCGGAGGACCAGTAATTTGTCTTTTGAGAAAGCAAAAGATGTATTCATAGCTCCGCACTTGATTGGTCAGTTCGTACAACATGATTTGGGCATGCAATTACTGTTGAGAAGAAACGTAATCCAGAGATTTACACGCGTGATTCAAAGATTCAAGATCGAATATGTTAATGGAAATAGTGAAGCAGGTAATTATAAAGAGACAAAAACCTGTACATTAAATAATGAGATGGTAATTTAAGAGTACAAACGAAATTATGATAAAAGTTAATACAATTTAATGTACTTTTTCTAATAACTTAATATTCATTTCTACTTAATCAAAAAAAAAAAAAAAATTCATTTAATATTAAACTCATTATCTTAAGGTTGATTTAACTCACTTGGTATGAAAGTGTGACTTTGTAGTAATTTGATTATTATTTATACGTAAATTAAGAAGTTGTCTATGAATTTAACAAATGAATAACTAAAAAGTCAGTGAAAAGAAAAGAAACAGTAAAAATTATTTGTGTAGGAACTTCAGCAATTGGTGCACCATCTGCAGGAAGTACAGAAGACTCTTACTATTTTCCATCCGGAGATTCAACTGCTGAAGATGTTGTTGAATCGAATAGATTACAGACCATCATAGATACCGAAGTCATGGATACGAAGTCGCCACCACAGAAAAGGGAGTCTTCATCCGAAGTACGTAGAAAGTTTAGTTTGGATGACTCTCGGAGAACAACTCCTGAAAGGAGTTGGAAAATGGAACCAGAGCCAGAATTTCTTGCTTCTTTAAACTCAAATGTTGAAACAGCATTAATCAAAGTCAAAGCAGCTCTGTGGTTGCTCGGCCATGTAGGAACATCCACGATGGGTGTGGAGCACTTAAATAATTTGGGAATTATTGAATTGATAACCAAAATGGCGGAATCGTGTCCATACTATTCAGTCCGTGCTACGGCTATGTACTGCTTAAGTCTCATCGCAACAACAAGAAACGGCGCAGACGCTTTGACCACATTGGACTGGCCTTGCGTTCGACATTTACGGGGAGACCATTGGCAAGTGGTTCAGCTCACCTCTAATTCCTATCCCTCGCCAAGTCCAAGTCCAATTCAGCGTCATCATCGTAGTTTGAGCGATGGAAAGCCAGAACTGCCAGAACCTATTGCTCGTAGGTCAAGGAATAGATCCGAAAGTGCAGCTACTGATTTTGAATCGAGGAAATACACCCTATTGTAAGTTGTTTGTAATATGAATGTTGTTCAATTACTTTTTGAAAATACAGTTAAATGTAAATTCAATGTAATTTGAATATTGTGAAAATAATTGAATGAAATAATTATTTTATCAGAGAAAGGGGTGAAACACCGAGTCCAGGATCTAGTATTCATAGATTAAGTCAACAAGATGCAGAGGGATATGCTAAATTGCGAAGTTTGCAACGTCATCGTAGACCAAGTTATTCACAGAGTAGTTTAGAAGTAAGGTTTAATTTTATTATTGTTCTCCAAACAGTTTTATTGAATTAAAAGTCGAATAACATTTGACTTATGTTTTATAATCTTCTGTTAATTAATTGATTTTTTGAAAATTATCTGTATTAATTATGTATTTTGACAAGTACAGCCTTGATTGTAACATTTTTGATATAATTATTCTTGAACTAAATTCCATTTAAACAGTTGTTAGCATTATTGAACATTTATATACTATCCTTTTAATAGATGTATAGTTTAGATGGAAGACTGTCACTGCAAAGTCTTTCGGAATTTGAGTCGTCGCGAAGCTGCATTGTAGATAATATAGTTCCATCAACACCGCCTTTACCTGTCGAACAAGACGATACTGACGTTTTTTACATGGGCATTAGTCTTCCAAAAAAGTTGATCACCATTTTTCCCAGTCAAACACAATCTACATTTGCATCGACTGTGGCTGAAGACAAATCGAAATCAATCAATGATCAATCAGAAATGTTTGAGGAGTCATTTCTGGAATATGATGAGGAAATGCATAATCGTATTTGTTTGATATGTTATAAAGATAAATTCAGGCAGCTTACATCAGCTAATGAAGAGGATGTAAAAATAAAAAAGTGAGTTTCAATATGAAATCAGCCTTTTTTTAATTAAAATATTGTGATAGATATTTGTATTAATGCAATTTCTTATTTCAGAGAAATATTAAAATATGTACAACGCTTATCAAATCCTTGTAGATATCGTCATAGTTGTCAAACTTTATTAAGACTGATGCAACGTTATCCTGAAAAGTTTCAAGTGAGTATCAGTGAATTGCATCCAATAAAAGACACTCTAAACTGTCCAATTTCAATATCGATTAGTTGTAACTCGCAATTATAGATTTTGCTAATCCAATGTACAATTAAACATCATTCCAGGACGCTTGTCTCTTTTCTGAAGTAGCTTCGCGATTGGGCAACAATACTTACAGATTGTCAGCACGAAGATTTCTTCAAGAATTATTTTTAGAATCAAATTTTGAGTCGGTAAGCAAAATTGTTGTTTATATTCTAAACTACTAATACCAACCTAATACAATAATAAAATAAATTAATTATTTTTCTTGTAGATATACACTGAACCATTGACTTTATTGAACGTGACTCAAGTAAAGCAAATAAATGAACAAACGGAGCCTCCAAGGGAGGTCAACATTGAAAAAAACAAAGAGTCAAACAATGTGGAGTTGAAAGTAAACGGACGAATTAATGAACTTGATATATCAAGAGAAGAAGAGTTGGGTATTGTAAAGGAAGAAATGAGTGGTGAAACGCACAGTGTGGGATCACAAGGAAAGGCCCTTTTGACGACGAGCACACCAGTTGAGCACTTACGCCGAACCGATGAAAAAATCATCGAGGAAATTCTCAAACCTGAAGAGCGGCTGCGAGTGTCTCGCAACTCTGGTAAAGTGTTCAAAACGACAGACAAAGACACTTCCATAAGCCTTGACTAGTATTTCTGTATTGTTGAACATAGTGTATATATATTTTTTATAAAAGCAGTTATGACAAACAAGATGAAATAAACGACACTGCCACGACAAAATCACTTTGTTTTGACTTTGTATTTTTCTTCAAAAGTTGGCGTAATGTACGAATTCCTCCACTTTTTTGATTTTGCAAAGTTTATTTGTTAAAGAACGTGTGTCTAACTTGTGTCTATCAAATTCATGCATATAAAGGATAAGGAGACAAGTTCGACAAACATATGTGATAAATTCAACGTATATTTATATAATTAGAAATAATTATTTACATTATAATAATCATAGAATGAAAGATTTTCTGTAAAGATAGATAAGATTTTATTGCTGAAAACATTTCTTAATTTTTTTCTTTTTGCATTTTTACTAAAAGAAAAACTTCACCACATAAAACACTTTTAAATTCTATATATATTATATTGCGCAAGTATTATTACGTAATATATACACACGTGACATTATATGCATATACATATATATTTAAATATAAATATATATGTACGTATACACATAAATTTATATATATGTACAATATATCGAATTGTTTCCAAAGTAACGATTCAAGGCTGAAAATTGGTATCTCGTAAAAGTTCTTCTTCTCTTTCTCGCCATCCTTTCACACTCATTTTATTTTTTTCCCTTCGTCATTTTTAAGTTTTCTCCATAAATGTACCCCATGTTTTGCTGATTAATTCAAAAAATATAGCCAATACACTTTGCGTATTGGATTACTTGTTCGGTTTTAGTAATTCGATGTATAATTATATTTATTAAATAAAAAAAGGGAAAAAAGAATCTTGTTCATAAACCTTGTGTCGTCTATGCAATCCATAGACTCGTCACAGATTATTAAAATATAATTGACGCGTGATATAAAGTAAAACGTGTTCAAAGTTGCTCGTCACTCGGAGCAGACATAGGATTCCGATGGGTTTGTATTTGAGTTCTAGTTGGAGAAGCTCCGCTCACGACAGCCGCCTTGTGTTGCGCTGCCAGACATTGTTGTATTTGTTGCAATTGCACAGGCTTCACGACTGCTCTCTGCAACTATTTCGTTTCTTATTAAAATCTACGTTTTACGTTTTCTTATAACTACTATTCATTATAAATTTCTTGCAATTCAATCTACAGAAAAAAATAAAGTTATAGAAGTGAATTACAGAAGTGATTACAGTTTTGTACATCAAAACCTGTGATTTGTGTGGTAAAATGTGGTGTAAGTAAACATAACTGCTTGACAGAAAACGAAAGTAAAAAATTTTTGATAAATTGAAATTTATTAAAAAAAGCTACAACAATTTAAATAATACATAATTCAATTATAAAACTAGAAATCATAACAAAATTTGAGAATGTGTTTAAAAGTGTTCGAAAAATATAGATAACATGCCTGCATAATTGTACATTTATAAACTTATGTAAAGTGCAGCAATTCATTCTGTAGGTGCTTAACGATCAATATGATCTATCAGTTACTTTCGACCTTTCGATCTACTCACTTGTTGTTGTGACAGATTGGCAATTCCAAGACTTTGATTTTGTGGGCTGCATTGACCTGGAAAAAGTGATGTTTGTTTAAAAAAATTTTCCAACAAGAAAGATATAGCATGTTCAATGCCCAGGGTAGATCGAATCTATCGAGTAAATCGAACAGACTCGTGTTCACAAAATTGAGGGTTGGTTGGATCTAACCGAAAATCGAATCAAACTCATGTTTGCATAATCCAGGTTTGATCGGATCTACCCGATAATTGAATCTAATCTGTGTTTAGTGAAATATTAGATATATACCTATAATTAGTAAAATAACCAATATCGTCAAAAATTTGGAAAAAAAATTGAAAAAAATTAAAAATTTGAAAAAATTAATAAAATTGTTGATGATATTGGTTATTTCATTAAATATAGTTATGTACTTAATATTTCACTAAACACAAGTTCGATTCAATTATTATAGATCCGATCTAACCTGGATTATGCAAACATGAACACGAGTCTGTTCGATTTACTCGATTGATTCGATCTACCCTGGGCACTGAACATGCTAATAATAAAATACAAGCAAATATAACTTCTTTTCAAATAATAATTTTGTATTTAATAAAATCTTAGGATAATTATAATTTACTCTCCTTATTCAAAGTTTCAATTTATTGTTTTTTATTTTTATTCAAATAAACTTACCCATGATTGGCGTCAAAACTTGCTTATTGCCAGATAACAACAACTGACTGGCAGTCACAGTTTTGGCAACAGTTACTAACTGATTTGGTAAGACTGTGGGTTTTGCTTGACTTGACTGAACTTGTCGTGTCATTTGATTAAGCCGAGGCCTTTGCGTTCCAACAAGCTGTGACAACAAAACATTGATGAAATCGTTTTCATTATTATTTAATGTATTTAATTGCATTTGTTTTGTTTGCAACGAACCTGAGAGAGTGCAACGTTGGTGTTGCGTATGCTTTGCTGAGGTATACTTTTTACCGTTGATGGTATTATTTGAGCTGCAAGGCAAAATTCAGTTAGAATTTATTAAATTCTACTTTTCAATTATTAAAATTTATTGTATTCGAATCCTTCGATATAGTTTTAATTTATGAAATAAAGTTATTTGATAATACAAACATTGTAACGTTGAATCAGAGTTGATAGTCGGTTGACTGAACTCTGATTCAAATTATCATTACAAATAGACAATTAAATTCTCACCGATAGGTAAAGATAAATGCGTATTGGCAGGATTAGCAATTACTACTGTAGGTGTACTTCCAGCAATAGCAGTAGTAACGACTGTGGCAGCAACCATCTAAAAATAAATAAACGTTTTATGTAGTCATGTATCTGTCACTTTTTCAATTCGTTAAAATATAAAATTTATTTTTTCATGATTAAATAACTAATATTAATTAAAAAAAATTACATCTTTTGTAAAATTAATTAATATATTTTAATTTCATTTTTCACTTTTTAATGATATTAAAACATATTAAAGTTCACTACGGATGTATAAACTGAAACACAATGTTAAATATTTAATATTAAAGTGAAAAGCATGAGTGTAAGAAGCTTTTTGTATTATTGGATAAAAAATGTTAAGTGAAACACTAACGCTAGATACTGTAGTGCACGTATTGGTTGCTGATGATATGGGTAAAGAAACAATGACTCCCGTTGGCGCGACTGAACCTGTCGCCGCTGACACGTTCAGCGACATCGTAATGGGTTGTGATAACCCGGGAAATGATACCTAATGTATACAAACTGAATTAGTAGTGTCGAGGAGATAGACGATTGTTATTCGTTGTCACATAATCACGTACATAAATACTTGTATATCATTTATGAGTTATATATATTTTATATCAATTAACAAATTACATAATATGCCACATTTGTATGAAAAACATTTTCTGAACTACAGAATAGCTTAAAAATTTTGTTTTCTAGCATTTATGATGAAAAATATCGTTCATACCAAAG